>JAGTTH010001126.1:0-14530 GCA_022606485.1 Agraylea sexmaculata | reverse complement strand
TTCAATCCTAGTTATTTTTCAAGAAAACACAATATGTTGTCGAATACAGGATGTGATTAAAATTTTAAGATGTGACCAATTATAGGTATTCGCGGTAAACTGACAATTTGGATACCAATACGCCCTTATTCCACCCAGTCCCCAATAAATCTCTCCTTAAATTATTATGACTGAAGCTCATACCGTATTTAAATATTGCCAGCTTTTACAGAATGTTTAATTTTAGTGTTTTTTTTTAAATAGGTACCTATACATTTTTTGTCCTGATAACTTACCTTACTACTGAGTCCCCATAAAATAAATTGGCTTATTAAGCCCAAAAAGTTTAATTTGTGGATTTTTGTTGTTGTAGTGTTTTTTTTTCATACTGCGGAGCTTAAAAAAGGCTAATTCAGATGATAACTTACGTGTAACCGTCAGTCCATTCAAAGTTATCCATGAGACTCCAAGAGGTATAATGAGTTACGTTAACTCCATCATCCATAATAGCCTGGTGGATAGCTTCCAAGTATCCGTAGAGATAGTTCACCCTGATCATATCCCGCAAACCTGCCCATGTTGATATTCCGTTTTCAGTAATCATTATTTCTGGATTGCCATACCATTCCTTGATGAGACTCAGTTGCTTCCTGAGACCGGGTGGGTAAGACTGTGGAATTAATCGAAATTGTAAATACGTACAAAAATTATATATAAACTAAAAATTACCCTAAGCCAGTCAAATGATGATTCAGGCCATGACTCGTTCTGGAATCTGGGGAACTTCATATCGTCGTATAGCGAGGGTTTTGTGGTGGTTCCTTCGACTACGTCTGAATATCTGGTGATGAATGAAGTGTAGTGGTTCAATCCGAAGAAGTCGTACGTTCCTTTAATATATTCTATTTCTTCGGGGGTATACTCCGGCAGTCTTGAGAAGGAATAACCCTGTTCTTGACTCCTTTTCGCCACAAACTCCTTCATTGCTTTGGGGTAGTCTCCTTCGGGACCAAACACGGGATTTGCAAACCATCCAAGCTGGAAATTAATATAATTGATATACGTAAATACATTGGGAAATTGTAAAAATATACTTTTTGTATGTAGGTTCCACAAATTTTATTTAATATATATAATTGTCTACGGTGTGTGTATGTACAGATCTTTCAAGATCAGTGTTACCAGATGAAAGAATGATATTTATAATTAAAAAAATTCTACAATTAATACACATCTAAAATCTCGAAACGGGTATTTTAATGATAATAATTTTAAATTAATTTCAAAATAATATTAGAGGTATGTATTTAATAATGCATAATAAATGAAAATTCTCAAAAAACTGTATTTATCGGGAATTTTAAATATTGTGATGAGTGTTTTCATCATACGAAAACCGTATTAAATTATTTTATTTATAATTAACTTTTAAAATTCAAACATGTTCTGAATGACCCTAGTTTTGTTTAATAATAATAATATACCATAAAAAAGAGGTGACATTTTATAACGAGTCTGATTAGTTCTCTTTTTTAATGACACACTTTACCATATTAAGTGAAAGACGGTGTAATGTTATTAGAAAGATCGACAACTGACAAATAAACAGTACGAGCGGTAAAAGAAACATATGACACCTTTGGTGAAAAATTCATATTTGACGTCTTTTAAAATGTTATTGACACCTCTATATATAAGCTCATTACCTTGAAAACATACGCGGGGTGTGGCCACCTGCAACACTGTAGTCCCTAAAATCCGACACTCGAGAGCAGCAAGATTTATTTTACAAAAATATCCGAAATGATCGTGTAAATTGTTTACATATTATTTGTATTTAAATATTTCAAGCAACTTTTAATGATGTAGTTGATCATATTAAATAAAAAGTTGGTGTAATGTTATTAGAAAGATCGTCAAAGTGACAGGTAAACAGTACGAGCGGTAAAAGCAGCACCTCTAGCGGTTGTCATACGAAACATTTGGTGACAAATGAATATTTTTCTCCCATTATTTTTGGATTCTCCCAAGATTATTGTGTATAATTATGTAATTTACAACTTACAAGGAAATGAGTGACAACGTCTGCTGCATATTTATCTTTAGGTGAGTCAGTTTCAGGTTCTATCCACGGTGCAGTTAGTGTAATTCCAATTCTTCCTATAAATTGACGAATAAATTAATTGTTTTTATATTATGTTTTATTAATAACGACTTACCGTTTTGAAGAGGCCTGAATGTCTCATTGTAAAGATGATAAGCTCGAGCATGTGCCTTGATTAATGTATGTGCGCAAAGATAATCAGCGATTCCACCAAATCTAATACCTGGAGCCAAACCACCTTCTATCCAGTCTAAACCATATCCATTCAAACAGACATTAGTTGGTTCATTAATGGTTATCCAAGTCTTCACCCTGTCTCCGAACTCTTCGAAGACGACCCTGGCGAAATCTTCAAAGTAATCTGCGATCAAAGGGTTCGGCCATCCTCCAATTTCTTGAAGCCTGGAATTTTTTAAAATTTATTTTATTGAAATCTTCCATAGCTATTTTAACTATTTTTATGTTTTTTAGATTCGTACAGTGTAACCTTTCATAACAAGTATAGTGTGTGAATTTATTGCTTCCTTGTCGATCGACTTATAGTAGTGACAAAGAAAAAAAATAAGGATTAGTAAAATAGTAATAATCACACTGAATAAGAACGAAATTTGAGGGTTTTAGTGGAAAAATTGTTAAATATAATGAGTAAGATTCAGAATGGAATAATATGCATGTTTTTTTAGACATTCACTTATTTTTTTATGTATTTTACATATCAAAATGAGTAAGATTTACGATAGAATTATGCTTGTTATTAAATTGTTCCACTGTATTAAATTGAAATAATTATGAATAGTATCTTTTTAACTATGCAATTCCTTATTATGTTCATGTATTAAATCCAATGGTTAACATAAATATTTCTTAGAATCGTCTCAGCTTTCAGCTTTAAATTTAAAGGAGTATAGGTATCTTTATACTAAAATTACGCAAACAATTCACAATATGTAGTGAGTTGTGATTTTTATTTTTTTAATAAATGATTAAATATGTGGATGCTACATAATAATATATACAATTGTCTAAGTGTGTGTATGTAATATGTCTGTATTTCTGTACGGGTCCTTCCCTCAACCATCCTTAGCGCATATAAAAAAAAATCAAAATTCTTTCGAATAAAAAAACAAACTTATTATTAAAGCAGAGCAAAAACAATATCGATTGAAAATATTAAATAAACTTAAAATATTTTTAGATGTATTTAATTTGATAATTCCACATTTTTATACTTCATTTTTAAAATAAAATAAAATCTTGTAATCGATAAAAAAAACACGAGATCCATGATCTTTTGGAGAAATTGTGTTTTCTTGCATTTTTCAATTGAATAGTTTTTTATTCATTAATAAATAGACTAAATATATCTCATAGAACTAAATATACAATGGAAAAATACTGAAAAAACTACATTCAAATTTTATCACTATTTATTTTATATAATACTAGGATAATTTTAATTGAAATTTATATATATATATATATATATATATATATATATATATATATATATATTTATATATATATATATATATATATATATATAATAATAAATAAATATATATTATGTGAAATTTATAATGCTCACCTTTGTGGAAGATCCCAATGATATATTGTAGCAACAGGTGTGATATTGTTCCTTATGAGAGAGTCTATAAGGTTATTGTAATAATTGAGACCGTCTTGACTGATGACGTCGCTGAAACCTGTAGGAAGCAGTCTTGTCCAGGATATGGAGAATCTATAGAAGTCTACGCCTAATTCTTTCATCATTTCAATGTCCCTTTGATAAAGATGATAGGAATCACAAGCTATATCTCCAGAAGAAGCGTCCAGAACTGGCGGCTCACTCAAATGTGTTAGGTGATCCCAAATGCTTTCGCCCTTTCCTAAAAATATAATTAAATATTAACAATTAACTGTAGAAACAAGGCAAGAGACATATATGATAAAGACGAGATATAAAAAAAGATTTACGATTTTTTTCAGTATTTTGACCCAGCTATTTTATGTATGTACCTACAGACCCATAAACTCAAATATTTGAACATTTAAAATTGAGCAATAAACATGAACAAAAAAACGTTAACCCCTTTTAAGCCTTACCTTGTTCAAATGAAGGTACACTAATATTTTCATAGTTTTATTTTAATGTTATAGATAATAATAATTGTCTAAGAATCAAAATATTCTTTATACTATAAACACGCCACAGATGGCCTTTTATAAAAAAAACATAAACATAGTAGTGAAAAATGCGAGGATAAAATTCATATAATTAATCGTGGTGAGGTTGAACATATTATTTTTATATTTTAAACGGTGTAAATGTTGGAAATGTATACTGAATAAAAATAAAAATAAAATGCTTCCAAAACCAAACACGATAAGGTAAAAAAAAAGTGTGTGGTTTCTTAAAATATATGACCACCAATTAAGTATTTGTGCGGTTTCCAAATATTTGAAGGTTGAGAATATTGCTGTTATATATTAT
This sequence comes from Agraylea sexmaculata, assembly GCA_022606485.1. Taxonomy (NCBI): domain Eukaryota; kingdom Metazoa; phylum Arthropoda; class Insecta; order Trichoptera; family Hydroptilidae; genus Agraylea; species Agraylea sexmaculata. The sequence goes on along the minus strand of JAGTTH010001126.1, from coordinate 9,956 downwards.
TATGATTAAATAAATAAAGCCCAAAATGCGTATATTTAACCAAATACGTGATGCCGTATCGTTTAACAATTAAATTCTAAAAATAGGTTTATTTATAAAAGGTCGACCCTGAGACTCTTGTTACCCTTTACTTTAATATAATGCATTTATCTAATATTTTTTACGACAAATACCGATTGTTATTCGTCACGTATTTTTTATTCCGGATACGAGTTTTTTTAGCATACAAAATTTATAAATAATTGAGGTTCGTTAAACTCTATTTGTTCCGTGTTGGAATTTCACAGATGAGTCCTTGAATGAAAATGTTTATGTAATTTGTCAATTGATGAATCTAATAAATATTTATTAGTCGATGGCTGAATAATTGCAAAATACAGGTCTTTTTGCGCATAATAAATATTATGAAGAAATTTATCAATATGTCTTATCAAAGCATAACATAAATCGGTCAATGCCATCCGATTTTAGAACAAATTATTAAATTTTTATCATTGGTTTTTGGAAAAAAAGAAAAAAAGATAATTGGGAATAATTGGGTATTGCAATCGAGAATAAAATCCCGATATTCCTAGGCTCTGATTTCCTGGTTTTTAAGGTGAATACTGTATATAAATAGGTTAAATCATTATAAAAATTAGAGAAAGTCTTAGTAATTGTTGACAATACTTATCCAGATTAAATAATTATAATCTAACATCTTGATAAAATAATAAGAATACTTGTATTTACTAACACAATTATTTTAATCCATTTCGTAATATTGAATTCATACTAAATAATGTTCAAAGTAAACCGCATTTTCTTATGGCATTTATCAAGATAAATGTGATACATGCGTGATTTTGCAAATATGTATAATAAATAAGGCAAGCTGTCCTTAAGATATTCACTTTCGATAAATTAAATGCCCTAAAGAGCCTTAAGCGATGTTCTAAATCCGATAATCTGAAGGTTGAATCATTAAAAATAGAGAGTCTTTATCGGAGATAATTCTCATTATTATTATAATGATAATGGCAAGGTTGCGAATCTTTAATATTAACTTAGATGTAATATTAAATATCTTATCTGTAAATCGATACACTTGTTCAACAGTGTGTTAACAACTTGAAGATAAGTGATATTAATTATCATAAAATTAATAATTATTAATGGTATTTTTAAAATCAATTGAAGAAAATTGACATTCAACAAAATTCATTCAAGTAATTTCACTTTCACTTACTAATTTCCATTTTGCCAAATTTTATTGGATATAAAAAACCTGATTCAAGAGTCAGATTTAAACTACACATTTTGAAAAGAATACTTAATTATTATTTACCTTTTTTATTTTCCATAAAATTTTCAAAACTTAGAGAATATTTCCAGCATATTATATGGAAAATTCCCACTAGATGGTATTACAATCCAAAAACAATTATTTTGGAGTTACACAGTCTGCAAAGAAATCCAACGATATTATAGAGAAACAAATTTTTCTTTAAGTCAATTCAAGACAATATGTCTCGTTTTCTATTTTATTTATTCTTTTAAAAAATGTAAAAGCGTCCTTCAAGAGTGTAATAAAAAAGAATCAAACAACAGTTGCAGTCTTATAAAAAAGTACAAACAATCGTACATTGACCTTATAATACATTCATTTAATAATGTGTCAAATTTAAATAAGCAATTTATATTGAGCTTATTGCGAAATAATACGTTTATTGTCAATTGAATCGATCGTTTTAAATTAGTAATGCCATTAACACTGACAATGAACGGATATTCACTATGACGACCTGATTTCCTCAATAATTCATAGCCAAACCTCGGCCAAGAGAGTGAAAAAACCGGATTTTTATTATATTGCTTTATTATTCGGTAAAATGTATTATCATATAATGCTTGAATATTCAAATAATAAAGGATATCTTATTATTTTGCACTGTCATAGATTTCATTTGATATAATAAATATCATCTTTACGATTGCATTTGCATAAAGATACAAAAAATCAAGGCCGGCATTTAAAGATGATGCAATTTTGCGTGATTGCATAAAAAAACGCATAGTCAATTCATCTAGACTAATTAAAATTAAATCATCGGCAAATCAACAATAAGGAACTTGAATAAATCGTTAATAAAGAACAGCTTTTGTATAATCGACTTGTATAATAAAATATATCGAGTTAAATTAATTATTTGCCTTCTACAAAACATGCATGATTGTGCATTTATTATTTGTATGATTTATCATGAAGGAGGCTTTTATTAACACTATTATAGGCATTTATTAAAAAAATATTTATTTCCTTTGTAAATAATTTAAAAATTATAAAGGAAATTTTTTGTAATTTTTATTTAATTAAAAACGAGTTCATTAACCATCAAGAAACATAGGTTATATTAATAGTTGTCTAATTATGATTATGATATTCATTTATAAGAATAACTCACGCAACTTTACGAGAAAAACAACTTTACTGGATTCCATACAAATGACACAATTCCTCATTTTCCACTAAATTTCTCTAGTTTTTTTTTCCATATTAAATCGATTACTAGCCAATCAACCAATTGTTTAACAGTTCACAATATCAGAGGAATAAATAAATGAATATTATTAAAAAAATTATAATTATAATGATGCGATAGGCCCTGATTGGTCACATTCATATTACTAATCACAGTTAACCGCACTTTTTAATCCAAGTGATGACTTTAGACTGGTTATTCAAGACAATTAATCAATTTACAATATGCGAATTTTTATCCTAAATAGGTTTATGTTTTTTAATAAGTGAAAGTATAATAGAATATATATTTTTTGGGGCTCTCGGAAAATAAAAGATAATCAATATTTAATAATAATGCCAGCTTAATATTCCAGGGGTTAAGGTTACAAATATTGTAATTCATATGTTCAAATTCCGTTTAAATCAATAAAAAATCAGTTATTACGACTAGGAAATGGGAAATAATATTAATAAAATCCCGATAGATCGTCTTGATCCAGGTTTACTCTGATTTGCTGTATTGTAAGGTAAATACTGATTAATAAGTCGGTGAACTGTGTAACTAGTAATAGTTAAGATCACCGACAACACGTTGTTGCGTCTAAACACCAAATAAATAACCGCGTGATTAACCAATTATTTATATACTGTTTACTGAATCATAAAAAAACGAATAAATCCACTGGATGTTGTGATGAATGTGATAAAAATTAATCCGCAGATTACCTACTTGTTTTTATTCAATGTTAATATTAAAATAATTAAACGGTTATACAAAAACACATGGATTGGAATTTGGATTAACGTAATCAAGTGATGACGTGGCCGTATTACGTAACTTTAATTTATCTAAATTTCACACGGTTTCGCGTGTCCGAAAAACCCATCGCAAAAAGTCTCTAAGAGTTCCGTTCGTTCGGGTATAAAAAATATCTTGGTTGAATGCCGGGGATCTCCTAAATAAAAAAAAAATACAATGAAAATGTCTTCCGCAAATACTAATGATTATAATGGTGAACAGAATATTGCAATGACCTCGTCTTCTTGGAGCTACTGCTTCTGACAAGGCCGTTCTGCGACCTGGATGCATCTCTCTAACAACAATTACCATTGTAATATATTACATATTATATATTAATTATTAATTGGACTATTAAACATCACCTAAGCCTTCATCTAGCCCATAAAAAATTATTGCTTTCGTTGTTGCCGGTGTGTTATTATTTATTCCATACACACACACACACATATATATATATATATATATATATATATATATATAAATATATATGAATTTTACATATCAAAATGAGTAAGATTTAAGATAGAATTATGCTTGTTATTAAATTGTTCCACTGTATTAAATTGAAATAATTATGAATAGTATCTTTTTAACTATGCAACTGCTTTTTAATTATGTTCATGTATTAAATCCACTGGTTAACATAAATATATCTTAGAATCGTCTCAGCTTTCAGCTTTAAACTTAAAGGAGAATAGATATCTTTATACTAAAATTATGCAAACAATTCAGAATATGTAGTGAATTGTGACTTTTATTTTTTTAATAAATGTATTAATATGTAGTGATAAAATATGAATGTAGTTTTCAGTATTTTTCCATAAATATATATATATATATATATATATATATATATATATATATATATATATATATATTTACCTTGATGAGAGATTTTTGAGAGGGTTTTTAGACACAACAACGTGTAATTGTCTGTCAGTGATCTTAACTATTACTAGTCACACAGTCATAATCAAATGGGCAAAATGATAAAATATGAATGTAGTTTCAGTATTTTTCCATATATATATATATATAAACAATTTCCTAAATAACATGTTTTATTTATTATAAAAAAGAGGGCGATGATCTTTGTAAAAAGATATATATACTTATTTTCATTGGTCTCAATGGTGATTTAAAAAAAAAATCAAATAAATTTGATTGATAAATCGCCTCAGTATTTACCTTTCAATACAGGAATCGTTTTTTATAAAACTCGAATGGTATTTTAACACATGAATGAAATATGAAAAAAATAAAATAAATGCAGCCATTTGGTATCAAGCGATCTGGAATTCGTCGATGATATCTAGATTTACTCTGATTTCCTGGACTGTAAAGCAAATACTGACGTATCTTGACTTTAGTTTGATTCTCTTTGTTGATAATTAATTTGTATGATTTGACATAAATTCTTTAATTTAATTCTCCGCCATTTAGCACGATTATTTATTTTATGCTTGTCATGCTGCCTTAATTTTTTTTTTTTGAGAATCATACTCAAGATTGTAATTATAATAAACTAGAATATTTAAACTGAAATTTTCAATTGTTAATATTTTTCAATCGAATACATTGTTCTAATTATTTATTGTATTTACCAATTTAAGGATATAATTTTTAAATAAGGAACACTCGCTTGGTTCTAATACATTTTTATTTCCACAAAGCTTTAAAGGCATGCATAATATTAATACTTTAAGAAACGTTATGTATTATAAAATATTATAATTAATATATACTCATTCGATTAAATTGGGAAAACTCAGATGTTATAACTGTAATACGGCAATGATAAAAATCCTTTGTAAATCAAACAAAACAAAATTATAACCACCGAGTGCAAATATAAAATAATTGATTTTAAACAAACTACCGGTTGTGTCTCAATTTGCGCTGTTTCAAGCTCAGGTGCATTATTGATATCCGTGATTTTTATCTCTCATTTTATTTTAAAAATGTTTTAAATAATAAATAACAAAACCAACCTCCGACATTCCATGCACCTTCTACTTGATATGCAGCAGTAGCCACGCCAAACTTGAAGTCATCTGGAAACCTTCGAAGTCGCTCATGACCCAAAACGCTGAAAAATAAATAAATAATAAGATATAAATAAACAATAAAAATCGGGTTTATTTTTAAGCTCGCAGCATTAAAATATATATGTCGATTTGCGGTCTCTTTACAACTTCCTGAGTGTTTTTTTATTTATATATTAGACCGCAGCCGAAGGAAGCTTGATTACTTACGGTGGCGGAAAACCGAGTAATATTTGGCGACCACTTAACTTAATTATTAGATTAGGGACTTTAATTATTAATATGAATCATCGGAGTTATTTTTGTATAATAATGTGCAATTAGCATTGAATACGAGCAATACATACAGCGGAAATGTTAAGCTTCCTTGTACGATGAACCCGGATTAATATTTGAGAAGAAATCATCGAGTGTGAAATTGCATAAATTTGAAAAACAGTATAACAAAAAATACATTTGTTATGTATCGTAAATTGACGTACAGGTGATAAATATTGATAATTTCCACTGGGAATTGACTAGATTACCTTATTATCAATTAAATATCATTATCACAACGTTAAAAAACCTCCAAGTGTAATCTACGTACATGCAATTATAATCATTTTAATTGTATAAAAATAATCATTGATTTTACATAAAATAAACAGCTAATTTGTATTAATAGTACTTTAATCAGTACTGAAGCACATTCACGAAATAGATTCATTAACTAGATTTTTCCTCAAAGAGTTATTAACTATAACTAAAACATAAGTAACAGTTCCTTATTTTAAAGATATATTGTATATATTTGTTTGGTATATAAAAGAGCTATTTTTTAATTCAAGGAAATAAAATAATGAGTACACTAATAAGTGTGTATATAAAAGGATTAATTAATACCAAACTACCCAAGTAAGTTTATTATAATAAATTGAGATACAAGGAAATTCTACAATTTAAAGAATAAAATAAAGAGCATAAATGGCTTCTTTATAGAGGTATTAAATTGTATAATTACTACCTAAAAATAATCAAAGTGAATAAGGTAAATTTAGAAAGGAAGCAAAAGAACATATTATGTGAAGAAAGAGCCTTTAAATATAATATGCAAATAGTATAAATTAGTTAGTAACAATTAATAATACTTTAAAAGACGTCAATTTATCACCAAATGCTTTGTATAACAGCCGCTTGGGGCGCTGCTTTTACCGCTCGTACTGTTTATCTGTCACTTGCTTATATTTCTAATAAGATTACACTTAATATGGTAAAGTGCGTCATTAAAAGTTGCTTGACAAAATAATATGTCACTATGTAAACAATTTACATGATCATTTCGGATGTTTTTGTAAGAAAAAATTTGTTGTTCTCCAGTGTAGGATTTTGTGTGAAGTCTATGTATAATCTGCGCATTTTTTATTACTATTAAGAGAACACAGTCGTCTGGAATACCAGAGAACCTACATCTCTGATGGAGTTTTTTTTGAGGAGGTTTTTATACACACAACGTGTTAATTGTCTGTCGGTGATCTTAACTATTACTAGTTACACAGGTCACCGACAGAGCGGCTCTGCCCGACTTAATCGCCTCAGTATTTACCTTACAATACAGGAAAATCAGAGTAAACCTGGATCAAGACGATCGATCGGGATTTTATTAATATTGTTCCCGATCTCCCAGTCATAATAACCGATCAAATCAATTTAAAAATTCTTGACTGAGGGGGATTCGAACCTATGACCACAGTATTATTAGCCACGCGTCTTATCCCTGAGCTATCACGCTGGTCAACTGGCGCATGTTCCAATGTATGAAAACAATACGCATGACACAAAGTATTTTGAATTTTTAAAACAAAAAGATCGTTCTTATTCGTTTTTTTTAAATATGTCCAGGTCACAGACTGGAGAGGAGTTCATTACCATAATTTGTGATTATATAACTAACAATGAAAAAAACGTGTTAGTTCTCACATTGTTTGTTGTTCTGGCAATGCAGTATAGTGCATTGAATAATTGTTTATAGTCATCTTGACACAAATGCTACTACAACTATTACTACAACCTCAATGTGATGCAATATTGAATCGGTGTGTCAAATTTAATCGACACTTTTGTATTGTGAAGGTCTCAACTTGTGCAAGTCATGATAAAGCCTCGAGGAACAGGAACTATATAATGTGCAATTAATATCTGTTTGGATTACTACACCTTATATGTAATATGGGAGCGACAATGACACGACCGTGACTTTTAAATTATATTTTATTATAAAATACGGTGGAAAATCAATAATAAACAAGTTGTGCTTTATAAACAATTAATTAATAATCACTATGCAAGGATTTTGTGTCATTATGATGAGAAAGATAAACAACTCAAATAAAATAACATGATTAAACCACACATCACAATTGTATACGGGTATAAGTTTATCAATCAATACCTACATTATTATTATTATACTAGGGTAAATGTTATTGAAATTTTCAATTTGTTAGTGTTTTTTTTTATATTTTCAATCGATATTTTTTTTAGATGCTATGCTTTGTTTTTAATACGAAGGTAATTCGTTGTTTGTTTTTTCATTCGAAAGAAGTTTGAATTTCAGAAGTTATTTATAAAGAAAATAATTTAAAACGGTTTTCATATGATGACAAAACACTCATCACAATATTTAAAAAGCGAGTCTCCCAATAAATATTGTTTTTTTGAGAAATGTCATTTATTATATGCATTATTAAATATCTTTAATATTAATATCATTAAAATACCCGTTTCGAGATTTTGTATATGTATTAATTGTAGTAAAATAAATATATAAAATATTATTCTTCCATCTGGCAACACTGATGGTTGAGGAATGTGTACAGACAGACATATAACATACACACACGTTCAACAATTACAGATATAATTTTACTTTAACTGAAATAAGTAATAAAATCTTGTTAAAGCGATGAATGTTACAGAAACGCGTCCACCGGTTATGAATTATTGATGGAGGAATTCCGAAGTCAATATAAAAATTAAAACTGGCGCAAAATGTAGCTAATTTACCGCGAACGATATTAATTGGTGGCGATGTAAAATAATATGTTATGATACCATAAAATCACAGCCATTCGCGAGATCAATTTGCATAATAAACATGCCAATATTAATTTAAAATACGTATTAAGTAATTAAAAAATAATCCTCCCATTAAAATGTTTTGCGCATAGTATTAACGTATCTTGCAATAAAATTATTTAAATATTTCCTAGTTTAGACTAGTTTTGTGTTCATACTAAACGGTACACGTTTTCATGATAAGATATTCTACTAAATTCTCTAAATATTTAGCTCACTGATTTATCTTGTAAGAAAATAGCTTGAAATACAATAGCAGCTGTGTTAAAATGCAATGGACAGTTGAAATAACGAAACAATGCCAGGACGTTTTCAAGGAGACATTACGATCATTGTAAAGCAGCTCGTTAATTTATTATTAAAATAATATACAATATAAAAGAAAGTGTGAAATTTCACATTTTTAAACAAACGCACGGTGAATAAATATATTAATTTAAGGCTGCATGTATTAATTACTTCACATTGCTGGCAACACCGAATCTCATCACAGTCCGCGCGATTTACCAACGGATAGCTGTTAATAATAAAAGTCAAATTATAATTGATTACCTGCTTTACAACCTATTGTTAGGCTATAGTGAAAGTATTATTGTTGATCTGTCCTCGTAAAATACGTACAAACTCATCAAACGTAATAATGTGGAGGTCGAAGTTACAATTACAACACACAAGACTATTTATATATTATTTTTTTATGTTTATAGTATGTGAAATACACACATTTAAGTATACGTAAATGTTTCAAGTCACGAGCAATGAAGCTGCGCTCACTACTGTATTAAAAGTCACGATTTAAGAATAATCTCAATAAAAAGGCGTATCGTTTCTTATGTATATTGACAAATTATTATATAAATATTGTAATTATGTCGGATGGAAAATCATATCAAATAATCCGTGGTGTTTGTTGAGCAACTATTGTCAAATGTTTATCTGATAATCATTTCAAGCAATAAAATACGTATTCGATTTAAATTCTCTACGTGGGTGGTTTTTTAATATTATCAATATTTTTTCGGAATAAGTATGTATTATTATTAACAGATTAACTGGCAACACTGTTCAATTGTAGAGCAAATAAATGCAAGCGTATTTTCACGAACCCAATGATTTCTATAAAAGAAAACATGTAATTTTTGACATGAAATAATGGAAATAATCTTATAAAGTATTATGAAATTATAATTTTGGTCCATATTCATTATGAAAATCGTCTAATTTCTATGTATACATAAATTAATTTGACCAAATTTTACAATTCAGATAAAAAATTGAGTTATGAATTTATTTATGAAACCTATATCAAATTACGTATATTTGCTAAATAAAAATTTCATTTTTTATCGACTTTTACAATATTTAGATATTAAAATTTCCTTTAAATGGGATTAGAAAATAAATATAATATTTTGTTGTTTCGTGTATTAAGAAATCCGAAGATATGCCATGCTAATATCTTTAAATAAACTTCTGATATACATACAAT
>JAGTTH010001125.1:0-41583 GCA_022606485.1 Agraylea sexmaculata | reverse complement strand
GAAGGGTGCAGACCTCTTTCGCAGCTATTCTACTTTCTAAATTGTGAAGTGTTTACCCAACGTGCACACTCATTCCCGAGTTATTTCGAAAGCGAAATTCCCGACATCAATCAACACAAATCAGGTTGTACCGGTTTATTTTTCAATTCCTTATCTATCACACCGTATAATTACAATGTCTCCGTCTACTTCAGTATCTCAAACATCAATTGATGAATTCTTCCAACCCAAAAATCCTGCCAAACGTCCTAGAGCCGTTACCCCAAATACAACTACTATCCCATCCAATAACAGATTCGCGTCTCTTAACGAAATAAAATTGTCGTCTCCCAAATCAAAGAGCATTATTCCTCCCATTTTTCTAAAAGCTTCAACCCATTCGGATAACATCACTCTCATCAAAAAATTCACTAAGTCCGATTTTAACCTTAACTATAAAGGAAACAACCAGGTTCGCATTCAGACTCGCAACTTGGAAGATTTCAAAACGTTAAAGGCTGGGCTTAAATCCCTCGAGAAAGAATATCATACTTTTACCATAAAAGATGAAAAGCCAAAAAATGCGTCATCAAAGGCCTTCCTCTCATTTCAACGGATGAAATCAGAGAGGAAATCAGTAAACTTAATTTCACTCTTCTTAACATTTTTCAAATGAAGGGAAAAAACGGACAGCCCACTAGAAATCCTCTTTACCTCATACATCTTGATCCGAGTACCGATATGAATATGTTCAAAAAAATTCAATTCCTTTGCCATTGCAAAATAAGCATAGAAAAGTACACCAATAATCAAAACGCCACGCAATGTTTTAGGTGCCAAGAATTCTCGCATGCAGCAGCCAACTGCAACAAGCCACACAAATGTGTAAAATGTGGAGGAGATCATTCAACGGCGTCATGCATGAAGACGCCGGACACTCCAGCCAAGTGTTGTAATTGTGGCGGTGATCATACCGCCAACTACAGAGACTGCCCTCAACGCCTGAGATATCGCGAATTAAGGGCCGCCCCAAAGCCATCGACTGTACCGACGAAGCCAGTCATCCGATACTCTCTTGCGCCGCCACCGAATATCACGGGCGGTCGCTCCTGGTCACAGGTGACTCGTGGTCCAGGAGATAACCCAGTCGTCGCATCGCCGATGAAAATCCCCGCTGGAGGCCAGACCTGGTCTCAAATCGCCCGAGGTACTCCCCCTGCCTCGGCTCCAAAGACGACCGATCCATCGCCGACTTACGAAGCCACGCCCACTAGTGCTGATATGCCGATAGGAGACCTGATGACTCTTGTATTAAAGGTTCAAGAGCTTCAGCGGAAGCTAAAGACATGTCAGACAAAGAATGAAAGGATATATCTCATCATGGAGCTCGTCGCATCGCTTGATAATGTCTAAGGTTAGTCACTGTTCTAATATTAAGATTGTTGCTTGGAATTCCCGGGGAATTTCAAATAAATTCGACGAAATGATTGACTTTATGTTAAGAGAAAGTGTTGACATTGCATTGATAAGTGAAACGTTTCTTAATACAAATATAATTCTGAGAAAACCAGGTTTTGTAATACATCCGCAACGATCGAGTTTGCAAAACAGGCGGTGGTGTTTTAATCGTGATGAAAGACTCTATATGTCATTCGAAAATTCGTAAAACTAACTCAATTGAAGTAATAGCAATTAGTGTATCTATTAATAATAAAACTCACATTATTGCCTCGGTTTATAAGCCACCCAAAATAGAAATTTGTGAAGATGATATCCACAAAATTATGTCTCTCGGTAAGGATGTTATAATTGCCGGTGATCTTAATTGTAAAAACACTTTTTGGCACTGTATTCGCGGAAATAAGGATGGCCGTTTACTAAGAGAATATTGTGATAAAAAAGACTTTCGTATCCTTTTCCCCGAAAGTCCAACGCATTTCCCACCCAAAGGATATCAATCCATCCTTGATATTGCAGTGGTTAAGGGTTGTCCTTCTCTCACCGAAGTTGACGTAATACAGTCACTTTCCTCCGATCATCTCCCTATTGTATTTAACATCGGCGGAAATTACAAATCACCCAAAAAACCTTCTTTAGTTATGAGACGGCTAATTGGAACGCTTACAAAACTCATATTAACAATAACGTTACACTTAAATTCGACACTAACAACACATCTCACGTTGACAATGCAATCACTACACTCACAGATTCTATTAAGAACGCCGCCGCCTTATATATTCCTGTTAAAACCATTAACAATACTTTTAAGAACAAACTTCCATCTGAAATTGTGGACTTAATTCATGTAAAAAATAGATTAATGAATCAGTGGCGAAAAAAAAGAAATTGTAAACTCAAATCTGTCATAAATGCGCTAATTTTAGAAATTAAACATAAAATTAAAATTCATAAAAATGAATCCTGGGAACAGAAGATAAGGTCTCTCAAAACACAAAATAACTCACTTTGGCAGATGTGTAAGTCGATGACTAGAAAAACATCCTTTATCCCTCCGCTCTGGAGCAAAGACTGTAATAAAATTATTTACAAGGCTCAGGAGAAAGTTGATCTCATCGCTGAAACATTCGTTAAAGCACACACATTGACACATAATGACACTACAGATAGTCTCACAGAACAAGCAGTTACTAAGTCAATTAGGAATCTTCACAACTATTCTGAATGTGAGATTGACGAGGTAACTCTTTCTGAAATCTCTGATATTATTCAAAACACAAAACATAAAAAATCACCAGGACACGACAACATTAACAACACTCTTATTAAACACTTACCACAAAAGGCTCTTGATTGTTTGGTTAAAATATTTAACTCGTGTCTTATTCTTGGATATTTTCCAGATAATTGGAAAGCAGCTAAAGTAGTCCCTATATTTAAACCTGGTAAAGACAAATCCCTTCCCAGTAGCTATCGTCCTATCAGTCTCCTCCCCTGCATGAGTAAAATCCTAGAGAAAGTCATATTAACCCGCCTGCGAAAAACTCTAGATTGCGTCATTCCTAATGAACAATTCGGATTTAGACCGGGCCATTGTACCACTTCACAACTAACAAGAATCTCACAGCATGTTAGAGGAAATTTTAATAATAAAAAAGTACGGGAATGATTTTCCTGGACTTTGCCAAAGCTTTTGATGTAGTCTGGTTTGATGGTATCATTCACAAACTAATTAACACTAACACTCAACCATATCTCACCAAAGTTATTCAATCTTATCTTACTAACAGAAAATTCTCAGTAGATATTAACAATGTTAAATCTGTACAGCATCCAATCCTTGCGAGAGTTCCGCAAGGAAGTATTATCGCCCCTTATCCGTTCAATCTCTTCATCCATGACATCCCTATTCCTCGTAATTGCTCCTTAGCTCTTTGCGCGGATGACACCGCCATATTCACATCATCTTACAGATTAGACACAATTCGTAGACGCCTCCAAGCATCTGTAGACCTACTAACACAGTATTATTCTCGCTGGAAATTAAAACTCAACGAGAGTAAAACTGAAGCAATAATATTTACTAACAAAAGAAAGCGATCCCACATCCCCCCTCTTAGTATCAATAACGAACAAATTCCTTGGCTCAAAGAAGTCAAGTATTTGGGAGTTATCTTAGACTCCAAGTTGAACTGGTCCAAGCATGTAAAATATGCTGTGGACAAGAGCAACCTGGCTATTACCACCTTATATCCACTTATTAACAGGCGTAGTCAGCTGTCACCCAAGAATAGCTACTTCTTTATAAATCAATTATCAGACCGATTATCTTGTATGGATGCCCAGCTTGGTCTACTGCGGCAAAAAGTCATATTAATAAAATTCAAATTGTCCAAAACAAGTGTCTTAAGATGGTGTGAATATGAGAATTGTCATCCGCGCAAAGAGCTAAGGAGCAATTACGAGGAATAGGGATGTCATGGATGAAGAGATTGAACGGATAAGGGGCGATAATACTTCCTTGCGGAACTCTCGCAAGGATTGGATGCTGTACAGATTTAACATTGTTAATATCTACTGAGAATTTTCTGTTAGTAAGATAAGATTGAATAACTTTGGTGAGATATGGTTGAGTGTTAGTGTTAATTAGTTTGTGAATGATACCATCAAACCAGACTACATCAAAAGCTTTGGCAAAGTCCAGGAAAATCATTCCCGTACTTTTTTATTATTAAAATTTCCTCTAACATGCTGTGAGATTCTTGTTAGTTGTGAAGTGGTACAATGGCCCGGTCTAAATCTGAATTGTTCATTAGGAATGACGCAATCCAGAGTTTTTCGCAGGCGGGTTAATATGACTTTCTCTAGGATTTTACTCATGCAGGGGAGGAGACTGATAGAACGATAGCTACTGGGAAGGGATTTGTCTTTACCAGGTTTAAATATAGGGACTACTTTAGCTGCTTTCCAATTATCTGGAAAATATCCAAGAATAAGACACGAGTTAAATATTTTAACCAAACAATCAAGAGTTAAATATTTTAACCAAACAATCAAGAGCCTTTTGTGGTAAGTGTTTAATAAGAGTGTTGTTAATGTTGTCGTGTCCTGGTGATTTTTTATGTTTTGTGTTTTGAATAATATCAGAGATTTCAGAAAGAGTTACCTCGTCAATCTCACATTCAGAATAATTGTGAAGATTCCTAATTGACTTAGTAACTGCTTGTTCTGTGAGACTATCTGTAGTGTCATTATGTGTCAATGTGTGTGCTTTAACGAATGTTTCAGCTATGAGATCAACTTTCTCCTGAGCCTTGTAAATAATTTTATTACAGTCTTCGCTCCAGAGCGGAGGGATAAAGGATGTTTTTCTAGTCATCGACTTACACATCTGCCAAAGTGAGTTATTTTGCGTTTTGAGAGACCTTATCTTCTGTTCCCAGGATTCATCTTTATGAATTTTAATTTTATGTTTAATTTCTAAAATTAGCGCATTTATGACAGATTTGAGTTTACAATTTCTTTTCTTTCGCCACTTATTCATTAATCTATTTTTTACATGAATTAAGTCCACAATTTCAGATGGAAGTTTGTTCTTAAAAGTATTGTTAATGGTTTTAACAGGAATATATAAGGCGGCGGCGTTCTTAATAGAATCTGTGAGTGTAGTGATTGCATTGTCAACGTGAGATGTGTTGTTAGTGTCGAATTTAAGTGTAACGTTATTGTTAATATGAGTTTTGTAAGCGTTCCAATTAGCCGTCTCATAACTAAAGAAGGTTTTTGGGTGATTTTGTAATTTCCGCCAATGTTAAATACAATAGGGAGATGATCGGAGGAAAGTGACTGTATTACGTCAACTTCGGTGAGAGAAGGACAACCCTTAACCACTGCAATATCAAGGATGGATGGATATCCTTTGGGTGGGAAATGCGTTGGACTTTCGGGGAAAAGGATACGAAAGTCTTTTTTATCACAATATTCTCTTAGTAAACGGCCATCTTTATTTCCGCGAATACAGTGCCAAAAAGTGTTTTTACAATTAAGATCACCGGCAATTATAACATCCTTACCGAGAGACATAATTTTGTGGATATCATCTTGACAAATTTCTATTTTGGGTGGCTTATAAACCGAGGCAATAATGTGAGTTTTATTATTAATAGATACACTAATTGCTATTGCTTCAATTGAGTTAGTATTACGAATTACAACTTTTGAATGACATATAGAGTCTTTCATTACGATTAAAACACCACCCCCTGTTTTGCAAACTCGATCGTTGCGGAGTATTACAAAACCTGGTCTTCTCAGAATTATATTTGTATTAAGAAACGTTTCACTTATCAATGCAATGTCAACACTTTCTCTTAACATAAAGTCAATCATTTCGTCGAATTTATTTGAAATTCCCCGGGAATTCTAAGCAACAATCTTAATATTAGAACAGTGACTAACCTTAGACATTATCAAGCGATGCGACGAGCTCCATGATGAGATATATCCTTTCATTCTTTGTCTGACATGTCTTTAGCTTCCGCTGAAGCTCTTGAACCTTTAATACAAGAGTCATCAGGTCTCCTATCGGCATATCAGCACTAGTGGGCGTGGCTTCGTAAGTCGGCGATGGATCGGTCGTCTTTGGAGCCGAGGCAGGGGAAGTACCTCGGGCGATTTGAGACCATGTCTGGCCTCCAGCGGGGATTTTCATCGGCGATGCGACGGCTGGGTTATCTCCTGGACCACGAGTCACCTGTGACCAGGAGCGACCGCCCGTGATATTCGGTGGCGGCGCAAGAGAGTATCGGATGACTGGCTTCGTCGGTACAGTCGATGGCTTTGGGGCGGCCCTTAATTCGCGATATCTCAAGCGTTTAGGGCAGTCTCTGTAGTTGGCGGTATGATCACCGCCACAATTACAACATTTGGCTGGAGTGTCCGGCGTCTTCATGCATGACGCCGTTGAATGATCTCCTCCACATTTTACACATTTGTGTGGCTTGTTGCAGTTGGCTGCTGCATGCGAGAATTCTTGGCACCTAAAACATTGCGTGGTGTTTTGATTATTGGTGTACTTTTCTATGCTTATTTTGCAATGGCAAAGGAATTGAATTTTTTTGAACATATTCATATCGGTACTCGGATCAAGATGTATGAGGTAAAGAGGATTTCTAGTGGGCTGTCCGTTTTTCCCTTCATTTGAAAAATGTTAAGAAGAGTGAAATTAAGTTTACTGATTTCCTCTCTGATTTCATCCGTTGAAATGAGAGGAAGGCCTTTGATGACGCATTTTTTGGCTTTTCATCTTTTATGGTAAAAGTATGATATTCTTTCTCGAGGGATTTAAGCCCAGCCTTTAACGTGTTGAAATCTTCCAAGTTGCGAGTCTGAATGCGAACCTGGTTGTTTCCTTTATAGTTAAGGTTAAAATCGGACTTAGTGAATTTTTTGATGAGAGTGATGTTATCCGAATGGGTTGAAGCTTTTAGAAAAATGGGAGGAATAATGCTCTTTGATTTGGGAGACGACAATTTTATTTCGTTAAGAGACGCGAATCTGTTATTGGATGGGATAGTAGTTGTATTTGGGGTAACGGCTCTAGGACGTTTGGCAGGATTTTTGGGTTGGAAGAATCCATCAATTGATGTTTGAGATACTGAAGTAGACGGAGACATTGTAATTATACGGTGTGATAGATAAGGAATTGAAAAATAAACCGGTACAACCTGATTTTTGTTGATTGATGTCGGGAATTTCGCTTTCGAAATAACTCGGGAATGAGTGTGCACGTTGGGCAAACACTTCACAATTTAGAAAGTAGAATAGCTGCGAAAGAGGTCTGCACCCTTCAAGCGTTCGGTAGCGAATAATATATATTTTTAAAAAAGTAACTGAACCTAAATGAACACTCTTTACTGTATTTGTTTCTCAATGGCTATATTTACAATTTATCTTAAACGTCTAATGGTTTTTTTTCATAGTTTTCATAGAAAACGATCACTATTGGATTTTTTTTAATGACCTACATAATTTAAGTTAAGTGAAATTATATGTATAGAAGTGTCATACTGTTTTCATACGTGGTTGTAACTACGTGCACATATTATACATATACTTCACACATACGAAGGCTGTGGCCACCTGCATATTGTAGTCACTAAAATCGTATACTCGAGAGCAACAAAAATTTTCATTTTAAATTATATTATATACATTTTCATGTTAATTATTTACATACTGACATATTATTTATCGTTCAATATCTTAAGAAACTTTTAATGAAGCACTATAACATATTAAGTGAAAGACGGTGTAATGTCATTAGAAAGATTGACAAGTGACAGATAAATAGTACGAGCGATTTTCCTACTTTTTAATAATTTTTAATCTCTTTTTTTTTATTTTTATATAATATAATATATTTTTAATTTTTTAATCGAATACTTCGATATCATCACAGCGCTTTGGGTCTTCATTCCGTTGTATTCAGTCACCCAGTTATGTATTTTATATATAAACTAGGGTAATTTTAATTGAAATTTTCAATTAGATAATATTTTTTGATGTTCTGCTCTTTTAATATGACGGTAATAAATTGTTTATTTTTTCATTTAGAAGATGTTTGGATTTTCAAAATAAAATATAAATAAAATTATTTATTACGGTTTTGATATGATGACAACACTTTTTTTAGAATTGTGGTTTATTATGCATTATAAAACATCTCCAATTTTATTATCATTAAAATACCCGTTTCGAGATTTTATATATATGTATTAATTGTAGTAAAATAATTATATAAAATATTATTCTTCCATCTGGTAACACTGATGGTTGATTAATCTGTCCAGACACATAACATACACACACCTTAGACAATTATATATATTATAAAGCAATACTACTTTACATCACAGTGTGGTAATTTCATTCTAAGAATCTCTCTAATTAATATAATCGACTTAGAAGACGCATGAATGTGAATTCTTGTCGGGAAAGTTGTGTGCAAGAAAATTGGTTTATTGGAGTGGTTTGTCGAGAGAAGCAGAGTTTTATGTTTTACTTAACCCACACCCTTATTTAACCACACTCGGAGTTGTGTTGTTAGACCAAAACTGCTTAATTAAAGTAATTAGTGACCGCAGCGACAGAAATGCACCCAGAATATTCTTGTAGAAGATTCCAAGAGGCGGCTATGACGACGCCATGTTTCCCTTGTTAAATAAGCCTAGTAAGTGTTACTTGTGAAAATTATTATGAAACAGATTTTATCTTATGTTCAAGTTTTAATCCCTTAAGTTCCGATAAAGCTTTATTCAACCCTTGTACCTCCATTTGATGCGGGTTATTATTTGAATAAAAATTATACAAACACCCACTTACATACAATATAATGGACAACCTTGTGGGCCAGTGGTTAGTTTCACGAATTCGTAAGTGAGACTCCACTTCCAATGGTGTCACTTGGTAGATCTAAAGAATAATAAGTACTCTTTGCTGTGTAGTGGCCTGGGAAACCACCTCTACTATATTCTCACGTAAAGGCTACGATGCCCTGGCCAACCCCTTACATAAGGACTCCTGTCAATAGCGAAGGACTCACGATGTGATTTTAATTTTAATTATTTATAGCTAGATTAGTCAAAATTTATTGAAATAAAGTATTTTTATTTGATTTATTCAACTGAAATTAAAAAAAATAATAGTCACAGGTTGGATCAAATGAAGCGCTACTACGCCAATTATGTTGACTGAAAAAGGGCTGGTTATTAAATTTTCAGCTTAATTATAATTACATATTGAAATACGACCGTGCCTACGTCTATCGTGTATGAGAATTACTGGAAAACTTTGCTCTTCTGCTTTAATTGTGTACATTTATATTTAAAAGATTTTGTTTATTGTTTCGACAAAAGTTTTGTATAAGTATTTGCAGGCGAAGTTAAGAAGTTTAAACAGGCCGAAGGGGATTCAGCCGGATTAATTGAAATTAAGTATTGCGAAAACAGCACAACTACTGGTAATCATCTTCCAATTTATTCTGAGATAGTGGCTGCAAGTTTTGTGTAAAATATTGCAGAGAAAAGAAATTTAATTACCGGTTCTACGACCCCGGGTGCTGACTTCTTGTACCATATTTCAGTTTACTGAAAACAATCACTGTGATATACGAGCTTGTTGAGAACCTGCAATTTTCCACCATACAGTATGTTATTAAAAATCAACACGTCTATCATTAAAAATAACCTAAAAAACACACTTGGAATATAACAAAATAATTTCATAAAATCGATATAAAATCTCTTGTAAGTATATTGATTTATATAAGTGGTAAAAAAAATACCAAATGTTACAGCGGTCATGGATTGTGAAATTAAACATTAATTTACACTAATTACAATATAAAGCTTTAAAGCTGTATAAATTATTCTATGGGTTTTTGTTTTAGTCTTAAGCACTGAGTGTTTAATCCAGTGTTAATTTTAATGAATGAGTTGCATAGCTAACTGAGTGTTAATCTTGACTTGTTAGTTACTAATGGAAATGTTATTCAGGTATTTAAGTTGGGATTACTTGGCCATATCAGTTCAAATGGCAATTCAATTATGTAATGTTGAAAATGTAAATGGAAAATTATGACATTTTGATATAAGCGACGGTCAATTTGTAGAACTCCAACCCATGTTATAAGGGGACCTATTTTTCAATATAAATACTTCTTTCTAAATAATAATAATCTTTCCACATATATACATGGATACAAATTTATTTCGATACAAATTGTGCGTTTTGTTTGATAAGTTATTTAAAGGAATGGTTTACGATGTATCAGTGTGTGGGCAAATTGGCTTATTATACGCCTCAACTAAGGGAAAACCCTTTTCCTTTGACTTTATCCTATACAGTATTTGGAATCTCAAGGGAAAACGTCACTCTTCAACATAATTCGCGAAAATATTTTCATCCGAAAACATTTGGCTTTGAATGTTTGATCCGACACGATCTTACAAAGTTTGCCACACAATCTCATCAGTTGAAAATACAACAAAATACGAAAATTAATTTGTTTAACTCATGTTAAGAAAGCATTTTATATACTCAAATTGTTGTTTGAATATAATAATTTATATTTTAGATTTTACTAATAAATCTACACACGATGTACATTTTCTTTAAGTCTATCACTTTCGATTGTATCTATTCTAGAATTTACATATCGTATTCAATTACCATTAAGAAAGATGACGAGAATATTCTTTAGGTAGGTATTTTATTAGAGATCACATAGGGATTTTCTTAAGGGGAGATATTTTATAAAAGTTCTTTGCTTTGGTAGAACTCGATGTGCCAAAGATATATCGATTGTAAGTTTAACTTCGACAGCGGATTTCAAGGTTTCTTATTCAATATACTTAAACTGTCATTTTGTCTACTCTAGTAAATACTTACTTTAAAGACTGTGTATTAATTTTTTTGGTATGAATATCTTTAGGAGTTTTCATTTTTTTAATTATTTTTTTCTCAAAACCAGACAATAATGAAAATCTCAGATAACAAAAGCATAAAAAAATATTGAGGTATACTTATTAAATTATGAAATTAATTTTTATTCAGAAAACATCGAATGAATTAGAAAACCTTTCCAAATGAGGTTTTTTCATGGTTTGATACGAGGGATTTTTTTAATAGAAGTAATTTATTTTTGTAATATTAAGTAAATTTAACAGTCACCTGACAGCTCTTCCTGATACTAATCGCCTCAAAAATCAGGAAATCAGAGTTTACATGTATCAAATAATTCTAAGACATACCTTAAAGATTATCAAAATGAAAACAGTGGAAGAGTTTATTACAGACTTGAGCAATAAACATTATAAAAAATGGTTAATTTTTCCTCAAACTCCTTGTAAAATGTAAAAAATGTTAAAACAATCAAATATGTTTAAAATAAGCGAAAATTTAAATTGCCACTTAAGACATTTCATAAAAAAAATCTTTATCGTATAATTTTTCACAAGCACTTTTGATTTTATCCGTCTCCACAGTCCATAATGATTTTACTATATTTGTGTTTCACTATATTTTTGTTTTATTCATATGGTATTAAGTATTTGTTTATATTTCTAAATTTTATTCTATTTTTACTATTTATTATGTATTATATATATTTTAGTTACTACACGTTTTTTTGTATTTTTTCCCATAAATTATGTTATGACTTATATATTATTTATTTTTATTACCAATTGATTGTACTCCGTATATAGTCTATTAACTTAATATTGTAACATATTGTCATAATGTATTAAATAATTGAAAATCATAAAATTTAGAAAGATTCATAATCAGTTAGTATATTTGATTAATGTTTACTTTAATATTTATTTATAAAAAATATATATGAAATATTTTCATATGAGGTGGATTTCACCACAATAGGGCAAATGGAACGTGGAAATTGGATCCCTATGAAAAGGTCTTCGGTGTCAGAGTTTCGATTATTACCAATTGGGTGAACCACAAATCATAATTTGTGCAGACGCGTACAGTATTGTAGTATCAATACTAACGCACACCCATCCAAGAAGGGGGTCGGCCATAGATCACCTTATGGCATTCTGGCTCTGATGTGCTGCACTATGCAAGACCACTTTCAATTCATTGTTCCACTTCTATACAACCACAAATGACTAAGAACAATACCGTCGGGCTCCTTTCATACAAACCATAGACGCTGTGCTTGATAAAAATAGACTCATTATAAATGAAACTCAATTATCAGCATCGTATAAATAATAAATTATTGCTTTTCAAGTTGACACATTAATTTGTCAATTTCAAAACAATTTTCTTGGGGTAGTATAGCAGGAGATTGTTTACGATAATTGGTGTGAACTTCTTTGCCCCCAGAGTGCTTCTCTATGTCGTGTCGTAGCAAACTTTTAACCGGTTTTATCAAATTTCGCTACGCCGAAGAAGGTCTTATTAATCCCAGAAACGTATAAAGTGAAACATACGTCTCCAACAAGAATTATAAACATCGACAGGAGCGTTAATTATAAATTTTATAGGCACAAGTTCAATCTTGAATAAATTCATCTATTCAAATGTGTTGTTTATTCCGTCTGCACTCGACAATAATACCTTTGTTAAATTTAAAAATGCAAAATTATTCTCGCTCTCAGTTACAAGTTTATGCATATTCGCAAGCCTAACAGATTTAAATAATAAAGCTTTCAATACAAAAATATATGGACATACTTTTGAAACATGAATAGTTGGCTAAAAATAACCTAATATATAAAAACATTAAAGACCGTTAATAAAAACCATTGTTTTGAGTTAAGCATTCTGATATACTCTTCTTTATGTGTTTATATTTATTAATATAAAGCATCGCGAGAATAAGTGAAAAGATATTTTATTTAATTTTTTATTATTATTGATTTTGTAATTTTTTTTTGGGCCACCATATTGGAATAAGCTGTTTTTTTCGTTTTTATTTGCGACACCCATTAAAATATTCTCAGTTAATTCAAGTCCATCCTGTATGTTTAATAGAGAAATTATTAAAGCAGAATATAAAGTATATCACTAGTGCACCTTAATGCTTAACTAATTTCCATATAATATTTCCTATTATCAGCACTCGGTATCGATAATATCGGTTTATGAATAGTAAATAGGATTGTTTGACTTATGTAATTGGGATGAGGATCTCGTCTAGGGTTATAAAGTTAGACTGTTTCACAATATTATAAAGTGTAGACAGGTAGATGAGTTGTTCTCGATACACCTGATTAATTGTGGTATAGGGTTTAATTCCGCCAGGTATCAACTCTCCAAATAACAAACACATCCCTTTATCTTATATACACACTGGAATACTAAACTAATTTCCAACATAAATTATAATGTTTGCACTTAAGAAGAGGCGTTTCTGCTGCTATAAATTCCATACTCTTCTCTGTCGCTGCTCTCAAGTTGAAATATCCAAGATTCCAATGCATCTCTCAAATTGATTAAAATAATTTCAGTTGAAATACAGTTTTATAACTAAAATATGTGATTTTTAAAGATATTTGATCGATTTTTAAGTCAATCACTGAAGGAATGTGAGTTCGAACATTTGCTTTGAACCTTTTTTTCAATTATAATAATGATACCTCAAATTAGGATTATTACGTCTTCGTTATCACGAAAATATATATAATATTACAAATTGAATTGTGGAAGTTAATTTAAAAAAAATCTTAAATTTTGGAATTCCATCCAGATGTCATCAATATCAACAATCTAAATTTACTCTTACAATTGTTAAATTTTTTCAGCATTGGTTAATATTTGATTTAATATTTACACACTAAATAAACTTAATAGTGAAATATATAAATTTTCACAAAATGACTTCACATATGGAAATATATTTATAACCATGACTTAACCGAAACACATTATTGATGAGAGAAAAATAAAGTTCTCAGTATAAAAACTCAGAATTATTTTAAGGTTATTATTTATGGGTTTTTATTTAATATGACTACTCATTTCATATTTAAATGAAAATTCTCATGTTAGTAAGTTAAAGGTAAAAATATTCATATACTCCATTAGCCAATGACTAATTTCTAATATGTATTATATTCAATCAAACTTTATAAATAAATTGTAATATATATACAAAACAAGTGTCTTAAGATGGCCTTAGATCTTGAAACTGGCACATTTCTTAAAGAAGTCAAAAATTATCAAAGCAAATATTGCAGATTTGAGTAAAAAACATTCCACTAAAATGACTAACTTCCCGACTAACCCAATCATAAGACATGAAAATAAAACCAAATATGTCTCGAGGAAACGTAAGTTCATTTTACCAATGAACTTCCAAAACTGATATTATTTATAAAAAATTAAATTAAATTTCTAATAAACCATTCAACTCAAATTTGGTTTTACCCAAACAAATTGTTATTTTGTTTTTAAGGATTATATTTTAAAATTGTTTTGTTGATATTGATT
Source organism: Agraylea sexmaculata (assembly GCA_022606485.1). NCBI lineage: Eukaryota > Metazoa > Arthropoda > Insecta > Trichoptera > Hydroptilidae > Agraylea > Agraylea sexmaculata. Next base: position 27,123 of record JAGTTH010001125.1, on the reverse strand, counting down.
TTATTGTTGTTATTATTTATTAATCTTCAAATTTGTAAATGGGTTTTTATTATTTTACCCTTCTTTCTATAATTTAATACTATTATTCATGTCAAATTTAAATAAAACATTATCATGTTAGTTATAGGTAAAAAGATGTATGCACTATTGTTCTATCAATCATTGTAAAAACTTATGCATAATCAAGAAATTGTAATATATTGTATAATTAATTCAATCGGCGTGCATGGCTTAAAAACGCTCACGTATCTGTATGAAAAGCTGGTACAATGGGATATAACTAACCATGATCCGGTATGGTTTTTGATCTGGTGTGGATTTGGCAAACTGCATTTTGAAATGTCCCGTCGGTGAATGCATAATGAAGATGCGAATGTATGATATGTGTGGTACTATGTCCTTTGTTGAATCCTATATTACTCCTCTTTAGTACTAGACATGAATACCTAATTAGTAGAGCCGTTTCCACCAGGTGACACCTCCTTTGCCTAAATCCACACAAATGGCTAACGCCTGCTTGTTAAACTCATTGTGACCCTTTTTAATAATTTACCCAACCCTCAAACGGAAATCGAATTTTACATATGAGACTCTCTTGAATATTAAATAGAAAATACTTATGCGGCGCGGTGTTGTCATAATTCATTAATTTAATTTACATACCTATATTTTCTCAGGAAGATCGGCAAATACAACCCATCCCAAATTACTTTTAATATTATATCTATTTATCGAAATGAAAACAGTGGAAGAGTTTATCACTGATTGAGCAATAAACACTATAACAAAATGGTTAACTTCTCCACTCATTCCTTAATACAAAATGTTGAAACTTTAAATTGTCACTGAAATGTTTAAAAGATATTTCATAAAAATTCTTTAACATACCTTTTTTCACTAACACATTTGATTTTGTCTGTCTCCTCAGTCATTAATGATACTATTAAGTATATGTTTTTGTAATTCTAATTTTGTTTTTTATTATTATTATTAATTATATTTATATATATTTTAGTACTTCTACAAGTGGGTTTTTGTATTTTTTCCCATAAATTATGTTATGACTTATTTATTATTTTAATTATCAATTGATTGTACTATTAAAATAAGTAAAAGACTTCTATAAACTAAATATAACATCTAATCACAATGTATCAAAACATTGTATGCAAATTATATTTAATAAAGAAATTGTATACAAAATAGCTGTTCTCTACTTATAAATAATTAAACTAATATAAAGTTTTTGGAGGGTTAAGTGTAGGTATAATGATATATGAAAATTTAGACCAGACCTTGTCGAAGAGGGTGAAATAACAGGTTTTCAGTTGTTTGAATTGTAGAGGACTACGCGGCCAAAATTTTTTTATTACTTTATTTTATTTTACATATAAATACATATAATATTACTACATCATACTTCAGTACCATTATATATGTATTAAAATATATTATTATATAGAATTGCTGTATTTGAGGGTATTTTGAGAGAGATTTCAATTATAAGTTTAGGTTTAAAAAAGTCTTAAAATATTAACCGATTCAAATGCCCAAACAATCTATTTTAAAGGTCATTGTACTATGATTAAGAAATGTAAAATTGTATTAATAAAAAAAATTGAGTATGGTTTTCCATCCAGACTAGTCTACTAAGATATAAAAAGAAATACAATAGCTAATAAAAAAATCATTATATTTATGTTAAAATGACAACTAAAATATAAAATTTAAAGCAAATTTCCGTGTAGTGAGTTATAACAAGTTTTGGTCTGGCGATAATCCAGACAATGGGGTAAACACATAGGATTATTTTTTGACACAGTAAAAAGTTATTTCTAGAGATGTTATTTTTTGAACTCGAAGTTATAAGAAGCGTCGCGACGCCCGCTCTGTGTGTTCTGCGTCGATGATTCCCCGTACACATTATTGAAGTGTTAAGTTATTCAGGGAAACAAACAGAACAAATAGTGAATAGTAATTTGCATAGTACAATGTGTGTGTAATCAAATGACATGCGTTCAAATGCACATGTAAACAATAATCCAAAGCTGTCATAGGATCCTCTACTTATATAGGACTAATGCTCGGCTGACCCTTGCTAATTCCATTACCCAATAAAACTAGCACGGATTAATTAAGTTAAAATTACTGTCCTTCCAAAATAGATAAGGAGCGGGAGAAAAACTCTATTCATTTAATTACTAGCGCCTGATTCTATGACATAACAAGGCAATGAATTTAATATTTTGTCACTACTACCGATGAGAAGATGTATTGTCTATCAAAGTAACAAGACTATGGCGAGCCTTTTACGCTTTTATTGAATACGCTTTCAATTTATTTCCACACCTACGTAAGGCTTTAAGGCACGTGAAAGAAAAGACGGTTTTACGCTCTACGGGATACTTGTATCAGCGCGCCCGCCCTTTCGATCGAGGTAATGTCCCTTATAAATCATTTCAGGGGTGGAAGAAGGTTGAATGAATTTGTATTGCCACCGGCATTAGTTTAGGGGTATATTCGGGCAAGTTATGGGGTGTATTTTTCCAGTAAACATGCCTATAAATCAAAGAGGCTGGCTTATCGACAGTTCGTCGACACTCTTTGGTTCCTTCAAGACAAAGTCAACCTCATTGTTCTCACGTCATTTTGTCTCTCGCCGCCAAAATATTATCCACTAAGTGTGTTTTAGCGGTTTTAAATCACCCACAAAATGGAAGGAACCCAAACTTACGTAACACGCCAAAGAGTAATGTGGCTACAAAGTTTCGTTATGGATTTGAAGAATCTGAAGGGGAAGCTGTGTTTTTTATTTATCAGTAAGCTCTGAATAGAAAGTACCTATTAAATTTTTCAAATGACTGCTGTACCTTAGTCTTATTTAATTTGAATTTTACATAACATCTTATGAATAAGACTTATGAAATAGTGTACAAAATATAAATAGGTATAAATCTTTTGACCTATAACTCACATTAGTATGTTAATAACATTTTTATTTAATATGAGAGGTCCCTAATATTTAATAATTAAAAGTATGGAAAAAATAAGAATCCATTAACAGATATGTGGAATAATAAACTATAACAAGAATAGAACTGACATTAATAAAATTAATAACAAAACAATGTAAATTAAAGATTGATTGGGTTTGAATCGAGTGAATGATAACGATTTTGGAAGTTCATTGATAAAATGTACTAACTTTCCTTCAAATCATATTTTGTTTTATTGAAATTATTTATATGTACATCTAACACAGCTTAGTTATTTAACACATTGTTCTGGAATATTTTTCAATTATTTTTTATACTAACTGAAGGTAAATCTCAACTATTGATAGTCTTTTGAGCAATAATAATCCCACTGGTATTCACCTTACAGTTCATGTAATTGGGGTCGAGATAATCAATCGGGATATTTTAATATCCATAATAGGTATTGATTTTTTTTTCATTTCGAGTAGGATTCAAGCCAATAAATATTGTGATTGTATTTGTCCATAAACAAACTATCAATCAATTAAGAAAGTGACATTAATTTTCAGGATTTGAATTTCTCCCCTGTCAGAAGAAGATTCAAGAAGATTTGCGAGCTGAACAGTATAAAAATAGAATGAGATTACGTAGATTTCCTGTTACAACGGAATTAAAAAGCCCTGAAAGGAATTGCATGCTTTATTGTATAATGAAAAAATCCAATAAAAAATTAACGTTTCGTCTCTAACAGTCAAGTTTTTTCCAGTAGCGATTTACTTTAATAAGTAGTGTCCATGGTGAAGAGATGCATTTTGCCGCAATAAGGGAAACGTGAACGGAAAATAGAAATGGTGGAAAATAACTTTAATGTGATTTCGATGTTAAGCTTTATACGTGTTCTGGTCAATTGCCAGCCTGCGCCACCTTCTGTCAACTGAATGCTTAATTTATTTTAAATTCAGACCTTCCGAATATAACTAATTATCTGCTTTTTGGATAATCTAATTATTTATGTCAAGAAGAATCAATTCTAAGGACTGTTTGAGTGAGCGACCTTTGGGGTCGATTCGATGAAAGGAGGGCAAAGTGATATTTTTCAACAATGGAATGACATGGTCGGTCCAATCCCCAATTAGTGGTAGCTACCCTCGTCTGATTCTATCAGGATAATGACACGTGTGGCCACACAATACTAGATTTCCACGTGGAGTTTAGGTGACGTCAAACATTTACAGATATTTGGTTAGTGGATACAGTCTGATTGGTAAGTTGTTGGTCGAACGTGTTTTCGATCATATTATTAAACTTTTAAATTATTCAATATCAATTACTTATAACTATTACCCAATCATAAGACATGTAAACAAAACCAAATATAGGAAACATAAGTTCATTTTACTAATGGACTTTCAAAACTGGTATTATTTTTAAAAATAATATGTAAATTTCTAATAATCCACTCGACTCAAAGTTTTTAAACGAACTGTTATTTAATTTTTAAGCATTATATTTTTTAATTGTTTTGTTGTTATCATTTATTAATCTTCATATTTTAAATGGGTTTTTATTTTTTCCCATTCTTTTTATAATTTAATACTATTATTCGTGTCAAATTTAAATCAAACATTCTCATGTTAGTTATAAGTAAAAAGATTTATATATTATATACATCTAAGTCTATTTCCAAAGATGTATTGTTCTATCAATCATCAATCAAACGAAAAACCACTGAATAAATAATTTTTTGATGGAATATCGTAAAATTCAACAAATTTTCCCTGTCTGTCAAAACTTTGAAATTCGGTTATCTCATAACATGTCTACAATTTAGCTACTAGCTTTTGACCATCATATCAAGGCTTAATTGGGATTAAATTTTCGAATTATCAATATTTTTTGTACTAATTAAAAGTAGCATGACGCAAGTATTTAGGTTGATACTTGTGTATTTTTTAATTACCAAACAAATTCAACCAAAATAATTTTATCAAATTAGTCTGGCTTAGTAGTGAGTATCTAATTTAGTAGACTTGACGTACATTAAGCATGCATCAGAACACTCAGAACATAAAATATTATTATTTATAAACCGCAAATAAAGCAGCAAATATATGTTCTACAAGCGGTAATATCTCCGTATAAATGTTGGCGACCAACTCGTTTTGGAATTTACGACGGTACAACTTACCATCATATTAATTGAAGTAATTTCCCGGAAGAACCAACTCTAATGTAGGGGAAATTATATCAAATGTAAATATTTTTATTATGTCTGCAGATTCTATAGATTTATGGAAATCTAGTTATTTAATTTTATAAATACCTTATTCCCATCTTTTATATAAAAAAATATTATTTCTATAGATGTGCCTCTTCATCTATGTATGTGTGCTTAGCATATTCAGAAAAAACGGGAAGATTCCTTAAATACACAGTTTGAAAACAAATATTATATATTTTTTTAATTTTTCCAAAATAAAAAATAAATTATACTGGGAAAAAAACAATCTTTAAAAGCTAAATGAATCATATATAATAATTATAATATAATTATTTAAAAGCGGAATCTCTTATTTTATATGTAAAATACATGTTATTTCAACATTACATGTGTTATATGAAATTGGAATTACACATTAAACAATATGGCAGAAAAATTCATAAATTTTATGTTTTTTTCTAATGTAAATTATCTTCCAATGCATGATAATAAAACACTTTTTTTAATTATGTAACATTATCTAAAGTAAAAAAGTATTCTTTATATAAAATTAGAATTATTGATAATCAAGACCACATGGACTTAATTTAATGTAACATATACGTAAATAACCAAAGCACATTATTCGTGCGACATCGATGTAAGCTTATACCGTATTAAAATAATTGAGTGGGTATATCAAAATATATAAATTGCCATTTCAGAAGGCTTGAGTAGTTAGTTACCTTTGTGAGAAAATTGAAAATGATAGCTAGGCTGTATTATTAGAAGCAAAATGAACAAAGCTCTTAAGACGCAATTAGAGCAATGAGGGAACGAAAAGGCGATCAGTCACTATCCGTCTCTGGTGTTTCAATCAAAACCTTAAATTTATTTTCATCAAACGGTGATTAGATAATTCCAAAACAACCCTATCGGTTCATAATAACTGGCGAGGAACTTCTACCAAGTCACAAAACAGGCCGGTCGTAAATTTGGCGAAATGCGAAAATATGATTCGGGGATAAGAAGAGTTGGTCGGCGGAAGTTCGAGGGCGTCGCGACGCTTCCACTTCGAAAGACTAAACAAAACTCCAACGATGGAGTCGGTAATTGTTTGTAGCTGTGGAGTTATTTAAGAGTAATCCTCTAGAAGGGTTGTTCTGCAGGCATTATTGTGTAGCACCTTACTTTTCCAACAATTATTCGAATAAGAACAGAAATCACCTTCTGCTTTTGTAAGACGGCACTTCGTAGACTTTGCAAAATGATCTTTAGAATTTATGTTTTTCTGTTGTAGGTATTTTCTTTCAACAATATAATATAATATAATAAATATAATTGCCTTCTTATACGTTATTCGATATTTTCTTGTAATAATATATTTAATATAATATGTAACCATAAATCATAATATAATCATATTGAAAAAAGATAGGTAGACTTATTTGACTAAGGAATTGATTAATATCATTTTTGACATTCACCTATAGAGTTAATTACAATTCATTGACTTAAATATTTTCATTGATATAATTTGACAACAAAAAAATTACATCCCTTCAGTCCTTCAATTCACGACATAGGTATGTGCACACGACATAGGATTTCAATTAGATTTTTAAGGGGATTATAATGAATGAATTATTTTATTAAACAGGGAATCAGCTATATAATAGAATGTTTTATCGTGTTCGATGTTCTTATTTTAATTAAACGGTTTAATTTAATATATTCCCATCGTACTTTTTTCCTGAACAAGCACGAAAAAAAGCCACTCGTCCGTTTCAGCAATATAGCTTCAGAATTGTTGATATTGTGGCAATATTTACTGCTGAGAACAGGATGAGATTATTATTTGAGCTTCGTTAACGTGTAATATAATAAACTACATATTAATCATCTATAAAGTATTATACCTGCCGGTGCATTTTCAACAAATCTTAAAGTTTTTGATGTGCATCGTTGAAGTGTAGGTAATATTCCCAAGACAAAATTATTATGTGAGAACAAAGCATGTGTTAAATGAAGGTCTTGCAGTCTAATTAAGAAATTGGTGGGGAATGAAGTGTGCCATCGGGACAAGGGGATGTTTTACTGCCATAAAGGGCACGCATGTCGAATTTAAAGGGGTGTAAAAATATATTGTCGGTCGGGAAACGACCTTTTTACTCGGACATTGCATTTAACCATAAAGATTGCAAAGGAAAAGCCTCAAAATCCACCATATATGACGTCAAGACTTAACAAAATTGCAATACAATGTTATATTTCTTTCATTATTGTTTTTAATTTAAATACAATATGTAACTATGTATATTTTTTGTAGGAAAAATCTTTTCCAATCAACGTTTTTTATCGTAATAATATTCATGAAAACATTTTTCTACGACTGGTAAATCGTGAATAATATAGATAAAATCCCGATTGATCTACGAATGATCCTGGTTTAAATGATTCTTTGATTATTCCTATGATTGGAATGTAAGATTAATATTGAAGTGATTATAAATTCAGACAGAACAGCCCTGTCAGTGGGTTGTAATAGTTAAGTTAACCGACAGGTAAAAAAATGAAAAAAAAATGTATTAACACAAAACATTCTATAAAATTCCCGCAGGGCGTATATAAATATAATTTTAATAGTTTTGGTTCATCACTTTTTTTACATCAAATCAATTTTTTTATATATAAATAGAACAAAAATAAATTCTTTCAATATTTCTACATGCCATGTAAAAAGTGTAATAAATGTAGAGGATCACTACCTGACTGAATAATCGTCTTAATATACCTTAACCTTATATCCAGGAAATAAACTAGATTAATATGGATTTTTATTAATATTACTCTCGATTTTGAGATGATCTAAAGCTGAACTATTACCTAATTCCTCTTACCTACTATAGAAATAATTAAGTACATTGACATTTAACACTGAAATATGAAACTAATTTCGAGTATAAAATTAATATGAATCTTAAATTAAGCAACAGTAAAGTAACATGAAAATTGTTAATCCAAATATTAAATAATGTAAATCAATAAATCAATCGACTAAGATTGGGGTTTATCCAAACAAACTATTTTAAGTTATAAGTTTTATACATTATTAAGTGTATCCCCTGATCAGGGGTTAACTTTATATGAAAACAATCTTATATTTCTAATAGTTGAGATGTCAAAAACTTCATTACATTTGACGAGGCATGTGCTCACATAACTGGCGATATCTTTGAAAGCATGTGTGGAATCAAAGTCGTATGTTTTCCACCTCGTGTAAGGAATAAATGAGGTGTCAGCGTGAAAATGACAAGGTTGAAGAATATGACGATCTGCATTTTAAAATGTTGAATCTCATTTGATACGATTCGAACGGATGGTGCGTATGAATTACAGTATTGTGTGATGACTATTTCGATAAGGGGTGACATTTCCCCTTTTTTCAGTAAGGAAAAGACGATCTCCTTATATATTTTGGGGTTCTGTGCGTAAAAGATTCGACGTAGCTGTGCACAATCTCTTTGCACGTGACTAGAATACCAAAAGTCTTAAAAACACCTTCGTACTTTCACCAAGAAAATAATCTAAATTACAATATACTTATTCACAAATAATGCTTGCAAATACAAACATAATATTGTAATACGGAATACACATCTTGGTACTCAGTTTCATGTCAAGATATTATAGTAAGTACATTAAGCTGTTGAAATAATATAAATTTTCACGAGATATAAAGAAAATATTTTTTATAAATGCAAAGTATTTAAACTATACACAAAAGTGTCGACCGCATAGTATAAAATTACGTTTTATGTTATCCAAAGCTTGCGTATTTTTTACTACACTCTGGAGATGGAACTTAAAAAGTCGATAAATTTTCGAGAAAAACCTTATTTATTTAAATTGTATTCGAGGGATAGTCGTAAAGTCCTACGTGTGTATAATTTTGAAACAAAAGAAACACTTACCGAAAAATCGAAAGCTCACATGCAAATTATAGGGACCCTTATTTTTATCTGAAATAAAAAAAATAATAATATTAGTACAGATTACGAGAAAAACATAATAATCAAATATTTTAATCATATTTGAAGTTGCACCAGTAATGTCAAATATTTATTTATTAAACGATGAATAATTTTCTAAAAAAAATTCTTATTAAAGCCGCTGGAGGCGCTGCTTTTACCGCTCGTACTGTTTATCTGTCAATTGTCGATCGTTCTAATAACATTACACCGTCCTTCACGTCATGTTTATTGTAAAAATTTTATCTTTTCTTTTTTTTACTTTTATTAAAAACGTTGTTTTTTGTTTTTTTCATTTTTTTTTATTGTCACACAGACATTTTTTTATCTATTTTTTGTAAAAGCTCAGTTGGGCGTTAAATAAATAAATAAATATGGTAAATTGCGTCATTATAAGCTGCTTAATATATTCAAGGATAAATAATAATACTACAGTATTGCAGGTGGCCACAGCCCACATATGTGTGAAGAATATATGTGTATATATGTATAGGGTTAATATTTATTAGTGAACGATAACGTTCAACGTAGGAAGACAATATTGCATAACCTTTCTATAGATATGAGTTCATTCCTTTCAACGAATAGTAATTCTGACTAAATGTAAGTAAATTTAATACTACGAATTCGTTAAATTAAGAGATTTTAAATTATCCGTTGATCATCTTTATCAGCTTTTGATCGTTTTAAAGTGGTACCATTTCTAATTGGGTTTCTCATTATCGCGATCGTAGCTCGTAGTCCGCTACGGTTTGTGATACAAACTTACAATGAACACTATTTTAACTGCAAAAAATATTAGTTATATTCTCAGAACTCTTGTTATTTGATATATGCAGTTAATAATATTGTTCTGTTTAAATATTTGTCACAGCTGTAGCAGAATATTATATCATCAGCGGGTTTATATTTAAATAATACGCTTTGTATGTAGCATATGTGCAGTTGTAAAAGTGAACGGTAATGTTACAGACACAGATGTTACTCATGTCTATTCCTGAACCAATTTTACCCTTTAGATATGACATTCTGTATCGAAAATTGATTTTTGATGTTGTATATCCTCTCTTTAAATGCCACTTTTAGTGTGGTTTCCCCTGTGAACCCTGTCAATTTAATATAATATTTAATATAACCTTATATATTACAATTTCTTTATTATGCATAAGTTTTTACGTTGATTGATAGAACAATACATCTTTGGAAATAGACTTAGGTGTACAGAGTATATTACAATTTCTTTATTAACATAAGTTTTTACATTGATTGATAGAACAATACATCTTTGGAAATTGACTTAGGTGTACAGAGTGTTTACATCTTTTTACCTATAACTAACATGAGAATGTTTTATTTAAATTTGACATGAGTAATAGTATTTAATTATAGAAAGAATGGGAAAAAAAATAAAAACCCATTTACAAATTTGAAGGTTAATAAATAATAACAACGATAAAAGCAATATTAACAAAACAGTTACAAAATATATAATGCTTAAAAACTAAATAACAATTTGTTTGGGTAAAACCAAATTTGAGTTGAGTGGATTATTGGAAATTTTATTATATTTTTTTAAAAATAATATCAGTTTTGGAAGTTCATTGGTAAAATGAACTTTCGTTTCCTCGAGACATATTTGGTTTTATTTACATGTCTTATGATTGGGTTAGTCGGGAAGTTAGTCATTTTAGTGTAATATTTTTACTCAAATCTGCGATATTTGCTTTGATCATTTTTAACTTAATGTCCTCGTGGACTTCTTTTAGAAATGTGCCAGGTTCAAGATCCAAGGCCATCTTAAGACACTTGTTTTGGATAATTTGAATTTTATTAATATGACTTTTTGCCGCAGTAGACCAAGCTGAGCATCCATACAAGAGAATCGGTCTGATAATTGATTTATAAAGAAGTAGCTTATTCTTGGGTGACAGCTGACTACGCCTGTTAATGAGTGGATATAAGGTGTTAATAGCCAGGTTGCTCTTGTCCACAGCATATTTTACATGCTTGGACCAGTTCAACTTGGAGTCTAGGATAACTCCCAAATACTTGACTTCCTTGAGCCAAGGAATTTGTTCGTTATTGATACTAAGAGGGGGGATGTGGGATCGCTTTCTTTTGTTAGTAAATATTATTGCTTCAGTTTTACTCTCGTTGAGTTTTAATTTCCAGCGAGATTAATACTGTGTTAGTAGGTCTACAGATGCTTGGAGGCGTCTACGAATTGTGTCTAATCTGTAAGATGATGTGAATATAGCGGTGTCATCCGCGTAAAGAGCCAAGGAGCAATTACGAGGAATAGGGATGTCATGGATGAAGAGATTGAAAAGATAAGGAGCGATAATACTTCTTGCGGAACTCCCGCAAGGATTGGATGCTGTACAGATTTAACATTGTTAATATCTACTGAGAATTTTCTGTTAGTAAGATAAGATTGAATAACTTTGGTGAGATATGGTGGAGTGGTAGTGTTAATTAGTTTGTGAATGATACCATCAAACCAGACTACATCAAAAGCTTTGGCAAAGTCCAGGAAAATCATTCCCGTACTTTTTTATTATTAAAATTTCCTCTAACATGCTGTGAGATTCTTGTTAGTTGTGAAGTGGTACAATGGGCCGGTCTAAATCCGAATTGTTCATTAGGAATGACGCAATCCAGAGTTTTTCGCAGGCGGGTTAATATGACTTTCTCTAAGATTTTACTCATGCAGGGGAGGAGACTGATAGGACGATAGCTACTGGGAAGGGATTTGTCTTTACCAGGTTTAAATATAGGGACTACTTTGGCTGCTTTTCAATTATCTGGAAAATATCCAAGAATAAGACACGAGTTAAATATTTTAACCAAACAATCAAGAGCCTTTTGTGGTAAGTGTTTAATAAGAGTGTTGTTAATGTTGTCGTGTCCTGGTGATTTTTTATGTTTTGAGTTTTGAATAATATCAGAAATTTCAGAAAGAGTTACCTCGTCAATCTCACATTCAGAATAGTTGTGAAGATTCCTGATTGACTTAGTAACTGCTTGTTCTGTGAGACTATCTGTAGTGTCATTATGTGTCAATGTGTGTGCTTTAACGAATGTTTCAGCGATGAGATCAACTTTCTCCTGAGCCTTGTAAATAATTTTTTTACACTCTTCGCTCCAGAGCGGAGGGATAAAGGATGTTTTTCTAGTCATTGACTTACACATCTTTTTACATGAATTAAGTCCACAATTTCAGATGGAAGTTTGTTCTTAAGAGTATTGTTAATGGTTTTAACAGGAATATATAAGGCGGCGGCGTTCTTAATAGAATCTGTGAGTGTAGTGATTGCATTGTCAACGTGAAATGTATTGTTAGTGTCGAATTTAAGTGTAACGTTATTGTTAATATGAGTTTTGTAAGCGTTCCAATTAGCCGTCTCATAACTAAAGAAGGTTTTTTGGGTGATTTGTAATTTCCGCCGATGTTAAATACAATAGGGAGATGATCGGAGGAAAGTGACTGTATTACGTCAACTTCGGTGAGAGAAGGACAACCCTTAACCACTGCAATATCAAGGATGGATGGATATCCTTTGGGTGGGAAATGCGTTGGACTTTCGGGGAAAAGGATACGAAAGTATTTTTTATCACAATATTCTCTTAGTAAACGGCCATCCTTATTTCCGCGAATACAGTGCCAAAAAGTGTTTTTACAATTAAGATCACCAGCAATTATAACATCCTTACCGAGAGACATAATTTTGTGGATATCATCTTGACAAATTTCTATTTTGGGTGGCTTATAAACCGAGGCAATAATGTGAGTTTTATTATTAATAGATACACTAATTGCTATTACTTCAATTGAGTTAGTTTTACGAATTACAACTTTTGAATGACATATAGAGTCTTTCATCACGATTAAAACACCACCGCCTGTTTTGCAAACTCGATCGTTGCGTTGTATTACAAAACCTGGTCTTCTCAGAATTATATTTGTATTAAGAAACGTTTCACTTATCAATGCAATGTCAACACTTTCTCTTAACATAAAGTCAATCATTTCGTCAAATTTATTTGAAATTCCCCGGGAATTCCAAGCAACAATCTTAATATTAGAACAGTGACTAACCTTAGACATTATCAAGCGATGCGGCGAGCTCCATGATGAGATATATCCTTTCATTCTTTGTCTGACATGTCTTTAGCTTCCGCTGAAGCTCTTGAACCGTCAATACAAGAGTCATCAGGTCTCCTATCGGCATATCAGCGCTAGAGATTGGGGCGGTAATGTTCTTCGCAGTAGATGTGGTGGTGGGACCTTGGGCAATCTGTGCCCATGACAGGTCAGTCACGTGATGAGATGTGGACGGGGAGATGACCTGGGCGGCCATTGGTCCACGAGCAACCTGGGACCAGGAGCGTCCGTTGACGATGTTCGGGGGCGGCACTGGTGCACGCTGAGTGGCCGGTCTCGCAGCTGGCAGCTTGGGGGTAGATCTTAATTTGATCTGCTTCTGTCTGTCAGGGCAATCCTTGAAGTTTGCAGTGTGGTCCCCTCCGCAATTGCAGCATCTTGCGGGGGAAGTGGCATCCTTTATGCATGTGGAAGTCTGGTGATCGCCGCCGCATTTCACGCATTTGAATGCGTTGTTGCAGTTGGATGCTGCGTGTCCCCACTGTTGACAACGGAAACATTGCGTGATAGAATTTCTCCAAAGAGAGTATTTTTCAATTGTCACTCTACAGTGACAGATATTAGTAGTGTTTTTGAAGTCACTCATATTTGTCTCATTGCTGAGATTTATTAAATATAGGGGTGACTTTGTAATGGAGCCATTTTTTCCTTTCATTAGGAACACGTCTATTATTTTTAATCCTTTGTCGCTAAGGTCCTGCTTGATTTCCTCTACGGGAAGCAGAGGCAGGCCTCGTATGACAGATTTTTTAGGTCTGTCACATTCTAACGTAAAGGAGAAAAATTCCTTGTTTAATGATTTCAGGCCCGCTTTAAGGGCTCTGAAATCAGTGATATTGCTGGTTTGGACTCTGACTTGTCCGTTTGGTTTATAATGTAGTTGAAATTTATTGATGAATTTCTTGACAATCGTCAAGTTTTCACCGTGCCCTGAAGATTTGAGATATAACGGGGGAGGTTTTTTGACATCCTTATCGGATGACAAAATTACCTCCCCCAGCGACTTAAATTGGGTTTGTTTTGGAATGGAAGTAGGAGTAGTAGGTCTTGGACGTTTGATCGGGTTCTTTTGTAAAAGAAACCCATCGATCGTCGTTTGAGCCATTACGTTTACGAGTTAACTAATGAGTATATGTTACTATGATAAGGAGCGATGGTACCTGATAATAATGGTGAAGTGGATTTTGGCGGCGTTGCGGCAAGCTCGTTATCAGGAGAGGTCGCAGGGCGGCAGACCGGTTTGGTAGTTGCGTCACTTGTGTACTTGTCACTTTCGAATTTGCTTAACCATGCAAGGAGCACTTCAATATACGTGTGTACAAGACGGCTGTCTGGACGTAACTCAGGTGTACAGAGTGTTTACATCTTTTTACCTATAACTAACATGAGAATGTTTTATTTAAATTTGACATCCCATCTTAAGACACTTGTTTTGGACAATTTGAATTTTATTGATATGAATTTGTGCCACTAATAAAACCTTGATAAGCACAACTTGCTAGACTTTTAGTCATAATAATTTCTGGCTCAAAAAATCTTATACATATATGTTTTAATCACATGAATTTAATAAAATGAATACTCTATTAAAAAAAAAACATCTCTCTGTTTTAGGTAGCGAAGGAAATTTGGGCGGTTTATTTGTTAAAAGGTCACTATTCGTAAATTGCATTTTATCACGACTTCGTCCGATTGCCGAAGGTTTAGATTTTATGAACATGAAGTGATTTTTTCGGTGTGATAAATTTGGTTTTAGTCGAAAATATATATGGTTAAATAAATCAAAGGCAGAGTAGGCGATACCATCGTTGAAAGAAGCATTCAATTTTGGATAGTTTTCGGGTAAATAAATAAATAAGGCAATAAATTATGTCCGCCCCAACGTTTTAAACTGACAGCGATTCGCAAAAAAGTCAACTTCAGACCGAGAGTAATAATTAATATGGCCTGATTTATTCACCACCGTTATATTATTTTTGGCCTTTTATATCCGAGTCAAAAGCCGATTATGTGTGTGTTTTTTTGTAATTTTCACGATATTGAGGCACAATGAATGCAAAATGTATTTTTATAATATTTCATAACACACATGAAATGGTTAAATCTATAGTTGTATAAAAAAATACGTTAAGGCAATGCATCTATTCAATTTTAAATTTTTATTTATTGCATCATCAACGAAATTAATATAAAATAATTCATAAAAGTAATAAGCGCGTTTAATAAAAAATATCATTGCGAATTCTTTAAGTTAACCTTACTACTAAGAAGTACTAATAAGAATTTATTGAATATTGAAAATTTTTTTCATTTTCATATAAATTTTTAATTAATATTTATAGTATAAAAATACGTATTTTTCTTATTTTACAGAATATAAAATTTGCCTTTTTCAAAAATTCAAAAAGAACATTTATTTAACATTATATTAAAAGAACATTCATTTAACATTGTATTATATATTATATTATTCTAAATTAATAATTTCTCATAAGTTTGGGAGTATTATTAAGACCATTTTCATATTGGATCAACAGAGAATTAAAACAGCTTATTATTAATATAACGGTGAGAAAGATTATTAATCAATTTATTTTTAATAATATGTTAGTGGTAAAACGTCAATGTTTTAATTGTTATAATCTACCTCCTCTTAAAATAATAAACCCACATTTATCAATGTTGTTAATTATTTTTTTAATAACAGGTGGAGAAAAAGTTTTGCTACGCGATTGCGCGCCATCTTGGTTATGTTACGTTTAGATTGTGCCAATTTTATAATGAATTAAAATACGCAATAAAAACGAGCAGAAATAGTGCCTAAACTGATCTTGGCTTTTGCCTCAACCCATTATATGGTTTTAATTATTTCATAATGATTTATAAAATCAAATATAGGTATATATGTAGGTACTATTTTTATAAGTACACATTACATCTGTGTGTTTCTGAAACTTCGATACATCGACATGGGAATCGATTTAAGCAGGCTGCTTGAAACACAAACGATTCCATTTATTCTGAATGTCACACTCTCAAATTGAGTATACAGAAAAACCATGGTATGGGGATATAATTGTCAACCTTCCAGAAAAGAGATTCATTCAAAAGCGTGGTTGAGGAATTGGAAAGGCGCCTTTAGCCCACTGAAAAAAATATAGAGGGGAAGAATGAAGAATCGGCATAAATCAATCCATTGGGTCTCAAAGCATTCCTTGTGGAAGAAGTGGATCGATAAACAGTCGCCTCCAATTAATCGTCCACTCGTTGTCAAAGTGTGCTCTTTTTACGTATTTATCTCAGCAAAGAGGACAAACAAACACCGAAAGAGCTCCGTTTTCAATTTACCAACGTCTAGTCTGGTAGATAACCACAAAGCTTGAATTTCAAGACTTCAAGAGAAAAAAAGTAATCAGAATAATATATTCAGTAGACTAAACATTTTTCATATAAATCGAAGCGAATAAAATTCAAATTCAAACGATTATCAAAAATACCACTCCAGAATATGGCAGGTCAATTTATCAACACAATTACATTTTTTCCTCATTCGAATTGACATATTATATTATAATACTTTATGGTGGCGAATCGTGGAAAAAATGTAAAAGCACTTTGGATATGCGGTGGCACGTTGTGTGAATAAAAATATAATATTGACGCATTGAAATCGTTTTCGATCTGGCGCAGAAAATACCTTTTTAATTTTTTTTACCAACAAAAATATCATTTAGCACATATTTATTTGAATTTCATGATTTGCTTACGAATTTAAGTCGGTGGGTTATGTTAAGACCAAACCTCGCCCAAGAGGGTGGAAAAAACAGGTTTTAAATTGCTGACTATTGTAGCAGAAAAATGTATTATTCTATTTGAAGTTTCGTATATTAACGATAAAATCTTAAAACCAAATAACTGCTTATTTTATTGTTCCATGTATATAATAATTGATATATGATAAGTATGGTAACTGTAGATGTATATCATATAATGTTTTGTGTGAATATCAGACAGATAAAACAATATTATGAATGAAATCGTTGCAGAGCTCGAATACATCAAAGAATCACTTTGAGTAGGTTTAATTGTGGCAATTAATCTTAGATTTAATTGGGAAGAACATTATTTTGTAAAATACTATACCATTTAGTTCAGGTGCTTAAAAGCCTTTTTAATGTGCAATATTTTACAATGTCCTTACAGAAGATAGTCGGAAATATCAGGAAGTTTTTCAGCCGACCTCTGGAGTTAATGCACAAGTTTTAATCTGGCCAAAATTTTGCTGCAAAACCACACAAAACATCGTGTGTCATTTTTAAATGGCTGCCTTGTACATACTTGTAATCACTTACACAATGTGAAAATGTCGAAAAAAAGGTTTCATCTCAAATATGTTGTTTGTAATGACCATTAAAATAATGAATATGATAAAAATGTATATGAAAAAAAGTAAAGAAAACCAGAACTAGTAAAATAACAAATAATAAAATATGTATTCCCACACCAATGCAGCCTTGAACGAGCACGAGTAAGTTTATGGACAAAATAAAGCTTGTACTGATCTAATCTAATCAAGTGTATCTCACATTTGGTCTAGTTTTATTTTGTGTATAAAGGTTCTGTTGAAGCAAGCAGACTTTATCACTGGACATACTCAGTTTTGTTAAGTGTTTTGTGGTAAATTTAGAATTGGACGTAATGTATTCTGAACCCAAATACGCACGATTACACCGTCTGTGTTTTTAGAAAAACTGAGATGACTAATAATAAATTACGTGTAGTATATTTTGTAGAAACTGTTAATATTTTTAATTTAACCACTAGTTATATATAAATTTTTAATGATTTAACCACGATCAAATTGTATCTTTAGTAACATGACAAATTGTTTATTTGACTCAACGTAGAGTTATAAAAGTTGTATATAGGATTGATTGATACCATCAATATATTAGCAGGCCAAACAACTAGATGTTTAAATATATTACAATTTCTTTATTAACATAAGTTTTTACATTGATTGATAGAACAATACATCTTTGGAAATTGACTTAGGTGTACAGAGTGTTTACATCTTTTTACCTATAACTAACATGAGAATGTTTTATTTAAATTTGACATGAGTATTTAATTATAGAAAGAATGGGAAAAAAAATAAAAACCCATTTACAAATTTGAAGATTAATAAATAATAACAACGATAAAAGCAATATTAACAAAACAGTTACAAAATATAATGCTTAAAAACTAAATAACAATTTGTTTGGGTAAAACCAAATTTGAGTTGAGTGGATTATTGGAAATTTTATTATATTTTTTTAAAAATAATATCAGTTTTGGAAGTTCATTGGTAAAATGAACTTACGTTTCCTCGAGACATATTTGGTTTTATTTACATGTCTTATGATTGGGTTAGTCGGGAAGTTAGTCATTTTAGTGTAATGTTTTTTACTCAAATCTGCGATATTTGCTTTGATCATTTTTAACTTAATGTCCTCGTGGACTTCTTTAAGAAATGTGCCAGGTTCAAGATCTAAGGCCATCTTAAGACACTTGTTTTGGACAATTTGAATTTTATTATATGACTTTTTGCCGCAGTAGACCAAGCTGGGCATCCATACAAGAGAATCGGTCTGATAATTGATTTATAAAGAAATAGCTTATTCTTGGGTGACAGCTGACTACGCCTGTTAATAAGTGGATATAAGGTGTTAATAGCCAGGTTGCTCTTGTCCACAGCATATTTTACATGATTGGACCAGTTCAACTTGGAGTCTAGGATAACTCCCAAATACTTGACTTCTTTGAGCCGAGGAATTTGTTCGTTATTGATACTAAGAGGGGGGATGTGGGATCGCTTTCTTTTGTTAGTAAATATTATTGCTTCAGTTTTACTCTCGTTGAGTTTTAATTTTCAGCGAGAGAAATACTGTGTTAGTAGGTCTACAGATGCTTGGAGGCGTCTACGAATTGTGTCTAATCTGTAAGATGATGTGAATATGGCGGTGTCATCCGCGTAAAGAGCTAAGGAGCAATTACGAGGAATAGGGATGTCATGGATGAAGAGATTGAAAAGATAAGGAGCGATAATACTTCCTTGCGGAACTCCCGCAAGGATTGGATGCTGTACAGATTTAACATTGTTAATATCTACTGAGAATTTTCTGTTAGTAAGATAAGATTGAATAACTTTGGTGAGATATGGTGGAGTGTTAGTGTTAATTAGTTTGTGAATGATACCATCAAACCAGACTACATCAAAAGCTTTGGCAAAGTCCAGGAAAATCATTCCCGTACTTTTTTTATTATTAAAATTTCCTCTAACATGCTGTGAGATTCTTGTTAGTTGTGAAGTGGTACAATGGCCCGGTCTAAATCCGAATTGTTCATTAGGAATGACGCAATCCAGAGTTTTTCGCAGGCGGGTTAATATGACTTTCTCTAAGATTTTACTCATGCAGGGGAGGAGACTGATAGGACGATAGCTACTGGGAAGGGATTTGTCTTTACCAGGTTTAAATATAGGGACTACTTTAGCTGCTTTCCAATTATCTGGAAAATATCCAAGAATAAGACACGAGTTAAATATTTTAACCAAACAATCAAGAGTTAAATATTTTAACCAAACAATCAAGAGCCTTTTGTGGTAAGTGTTTAATAAGAGTGTTGTTAATGTTGTCGTGTCCTGGTGATTTTTTATGTTTTGAGTTTTGAATAATATCAGAGATTTCAGAAAGAGTTACCTCGTCAATCTCACATTCAGAATAGTTGTGAAGATTCCTAATTGACTTAGTAACTGCTTGTTCTGTGAGACTATCTGTAGTGTCATTATGTGTCAATGTGTGTGCTTTAACGAATGTTTCAGCGATGAGATCAACTTTCTCCTGAGCCTTGTAAATAATTTTATTACAGTCTTCGCTCCTGAGCGGAGGGATAAAGGATGTTTTTCTAGTCATCGACTTACACATCTGCCAAAGTGAGTTATTTTGTGTTTTGAGAGACCTTATCTTCTGTTCCCAGGATTCATTTTTATGAATTTTAATTTTATGTTTAATTTCTAAAATTAGCGCATTTATGACAGATTTGAGTTTACAATTTCTTTTCTTTCGCCACTGATTCATTAATCTATTTTTTACATGAATTAAGTCCACAATTTCAGATGGAAGTTTGTTCTTAAAAGTATTGTTAATGGTTTTAACAGGAATATATAAGGCGGCGGCGTTCTTAATAGAATCTGTGAGTGTAGTGATTGCATTGTCAACGTGAAATGTGTTGTTAGTGTCGAATTTAAGTGTAACGTTATTGTTAATATGAGTTTTGTAAGCGTTCCAATTAGCCGTCTCATAACTAAAGAAGGTTTTTGGGTGATTTTGTAATTTCCGCCGATGTTAAATACAATAGGGAGATGATCGGAGGAAAGTGACTGTATTACGTCAACTTCGGTGAGAGAAGGACAACCCTTAACCACTGCAATATCAAGGATGGATGGATATCCTTTGGGTGGGAAATGCGTTGGACTTTCGGGGAAAAGGATACGAAAGTCTTTTTTATCACAATATTCTCTTAGTAAACGGCCATCCTTATTTCCGCGAATACAGTGCCAAAAAGTGTTTTTACAATTAAGATCACCAGCAATTATAACATCCTTACCGAGAGACATAATTTTGTGGATATCATCTTGACAAATTTCTATTTTGGGTGGCTTATAAACCGAGGCAATAATGTGAGTTTTATTATTAATAGATACACTAATTGCTATTACTTCAATTGAGTTAGTTTTACGAATTACAACTTTCGAATGACATATAGAGTCTTTCATCACGATTAAAACACCACCGCCTGTTTTGCAAACTCGATCGTTGCGATGTATTACAAAACCTGGTCTTCTCAGAATTATATTTGTATTAAGAAACGTTTCACTTATCAATGCAATGTCAACACTTTCTCTTAACATAAAGTCAATCATTTCGTCGAATTTATTTGAAATTCCCCGGGAATTCCAAGCAACAATCTTAATATTAGAACAGTGACTAACCTTAGACATTATCAAGCGATGCGGCGAGCTCCATGATGAGATATATCCTTTCATTCTTTGTCTGACATGTCTTTAGCTTCCGCTGAAGCTCTTGAACCTTCAATACAAGAGTCATCAGGTCTCCTATCGGCATATCAGCGCTAGAGATTGGGGCGGTAATGTTCTTCGCAGTAGATGTGGTGGTGGGACCTTGGGCAATCTGTGCCCATGACAGGTCAGTCACGTGATGAGATGTGGACGGGGAGATGACCTGGGCGGCCATTGGTCCACGAGCAACCTGGGACCAGGAGCGTCCGTTGACGATGTTCGGGGGCGGCACTGGTGCACGCTGGGTGGCCGGTCTCGCAGCTGGCAGCTTGGGGGTAGATCTTAATTTGATCTGCTTCTGTCTGTCAGGGCAATCTTTGTAATTTGCAGTGTGGTCCCCTCCGCAATTGCAGCATCTTGCGGGGGAAGTGGCATCCTTTATGCATGTGGAAGTCTGGTGATCGCCGCCACATTTCACGCATTTGAATGCGTTGTTGCAGTTGGATGCTGCGTGTCCCCACTGTTGACAACGGAAACATTGCGTGATAGAATTTCTCCCAAGAGAGTATTTTTCAATTGTCACTCTACAGTGACAGATATTAGTAGTGTTTTTGAAGTCACTCATATTTGTCTCATTGCTGAGATTTATTAAATATAGGGGTGACTTCGTAATGGAGCCATTTTTTCCTTTCATTAGGAACACGTCTATTATTTTAAATCCTTTGTCGCTAAGGTCCTGCTTGATTTCCTCTACAGGAAGCAGAGGCAGGCCTCGTATGACAGATTTTTTAGGTCTGTCACATTCTAACGTAAAGGAGAAAAATTCCTTGTTTAATGATTTCAGGCCCGCTTTAAGGGCTCTGAAATCAGTGATATTGCTGGTTTGGACTCTGACTTGTCCGTTTGGTTTGTAATGTAGTTGGAATTTATTGATGAATTTCTTGACAATCGTCAAGTTTTCACCGTGCCCTGAAGATTTGAGATATAACGGGGGAGGTTTTTTGACATCCTTATCGGATGACAAAATTACCTCCCCCAGCGACTTAAATTGGTTTTGTTTTGGAATGGAAGTAGGAGTAGTAGGTCTTGGACGTTTGATCGGGTTCTTTGGTAAAAGAAACCCATCGATCGTCGTTTGAGCCATTACGTTTACGAGTTAACTAATGAGTATATGTTACTATGATAAGGAGCGATGGTACCTGATAATAATGGTGAAGTGGATTTTGGCGGCGTTGCGGCAAGCTCGTTATCAGGAGAGGTCGCAGGGCGGCAGACCGGTTTGGTAGTTGCGACACTTGTGTACTTGACACTTTCGAATTTGCTTAACCATGCAAGGAGCACTTCAATATACGTGTGTACAAGACGGCTGTCTGGACGTAACTGAAAAAAAAAAAAAAAAAAAAAAAAAAGAGACTTTCGCGAAATGTATCATCGACATTTACCAATATTATATTTATCAACATTTTCCATTCTATCCACAGTATTCCTCCTCCAATTACCTCTTCTATTCTCCTTTAAATAGGATTCCACGAATATGGGTAATCTCTTTTCCACTAATTCTGCCGCCTACACGGCTTGTGTAGGAGCGACCTTACAAGAAAACATTGCCTCCTATACTTTATCTTATTTTATAAAATATCTCTATTTTTATATAAGAATCTGGTGTTGAGATTTAAAAGACACATTTGTATGTTAAATTTTGGCTTAGTATTCTTTTATCAGGAGTGATATTGGATAGAAATTGTATCAATTACTTAACTCAGATCCCAGGCGTGCGTCCTTTTATCGTCGTGGTTCATTTCACCAACCTTAACTTGCTATTTTCTTTTACTTCTATTGCCTTTGTCCTTCGCTTCATTTCAACAAAGCATTTGCGTATTTTAAAAATAATTTATACGAAGCAGCTTTTGTCATTATTGAATATAACATTATACAGTGAAAGTAGGTCAACGAAGATTCGCATGCAATCACTGGAGTTGAGTAACATTGATAAAAATACTAGTCACGTAATATCCAAAGTTCGGATCAGTTCCTGACTAGTATAGAACTATTGCCCCTCTACTATTTTATTAAATTGTGCAAAAACACTCTTATTTTATCATCAAAACCAATTAAATTAACCTGAATTCATCCTAATACCAGACTTATTCGGTATGAATGTGGTGATCAATTTATTGATATTAATAAACGAGTGGTCGTTGCTGAAAGATTATGCTGTGTCACCCACACCCCCATCACCCAATATCATCCCCCAAAACCCCTATTAATTATTACCATCCCTGCTGTAGGAATTATTCATCGTCTCGTCTCCAATCAGGCGTCTTTTCGAATTCATTTCAATACAAAAGCGATAATTTAGCGATGTAAAAAAATACATTCCCAGTCTTGGCAAATGAACAGAGGTATCAAAACTTAATTCGACGAACCGGTGGGATTTGCAAAATATCGAAGTACTAATCATCGAACATCCCGTCCGGTTTAATAATGAAATTCGACCCGGATATCCTGTATGGTGGATTCGTCATGTTTAATACATCCGTATATATTCGTTATTAAAACCATATTAATTGATTTAATTAAATCCCGGCGCTTCTGCACATAATATTATTTTCGAATTCATTGTATTCAATCATCACCAAATTGAATCTATTAACAAACAACAAAGTAATTAGTCATATTAGGTTAAATTTAAATAAAATAACAACAGCACATAATTAATAAAAAATATAATGATACCATTATTTCATAATGATCCTTGAATTAAGCTTAAACCTTTTCACTTTAATTTACTCCGATTTTTGTTCATACATTTGCTTTAATTTGATTAAAAAGTGTTAATACACTTTAATACTGGATCAATAGCCACAAAAATATTTGCTTAAAACCAATTTGTTTTTTACGACCTATTATTGTTTTTGTCATTGACGTATATTTTTACTAATTCGTAAAAAAATAACCTAGATATAATTAAATAATTACACAACACAATTAAAATGTTAAACAATGTAATAAAATAAATTTAAATTTCGTTATCTCAAATAGTTATTAGGTATTATTATGATTATAAAATATATTAATGTAAATAACATTAGATTGAAAATTTAGCACATGAAACAAGACAATGGGTTAATTAATATTGACATGGAGGAATCCAATCTCTATATATATATATATATATATATATATATATATATATATATATATATATATATATATATATATATATATATATATATATATATATATATATATATATATCGTATTACATTTCTTTATTTAATTTGAATTTTACATTGTTCATATAATACCAAACATCTTATCAATTAGACTTAGGTGTATAAATAATATAAATCTTTTTACCTATTACTAACATGATAATAACATTTTATGTGATATTAGATATACTTAATATTAAATAATATAAAGGTATGGAAAAAAAATAACCGATTAATTTTTAAACACAGTGGTTTTGGGGATAGAAAAATCATTCGAAATCCGTGTTAAAGAATATTTAAATATGACTTCTACTATTGTATTGCGCATTTTCATATATTCATTATATACTTCATCACTAATGATTATCTAATACCTCAGAGGGTTATCATCGATCGTATATTTTTTGGTTGTGGTATAGATAAGCTTTGTGGGGATTTTCACAGATTTGGTGCTCTTTTCTTCGCAATGACGATACGTTTTTATACTACACACAGATACGTTATTCTTCCTCTAAGCACACAACTTTATCTGCTCTTAGCCACGCTTTTTATATCACTTATCATCAGGATGCCAAATAATATCGTTACATCATCCCTTCACAACAAAAAGGGGAATTCATAAAACGAATATAATATTCATTCGATTGAAAATGACGTTTGTAATTTTGATTGAAATATTTAAAGAATTTGATTCGACAACATTTTTTGATGATGATTTCGCGTCCACAATTTTCGGGTTTGAAGTGCGTTAATTGTACACTTAAATAATATACCTGAAAATAACGCATATATTCCAATATAAAATAATTTAGATATTATGCAGGATTTCTCTCGTTGATTTTTTTATATGCATATTTTATAATTTTGTAATATCCAGAGTATTTAAACTTTTTACTGTAAATTTTTAATAAATATTTCATTATTGAGAGAATCGTGTATAATATGCATTGATAAACGATAAACAATATGTACATTAAAATCTCGTTTTATTGTAACACTTGATAATACTTTTTGTTTATTCCCCTGGTAATTTTTTAATTTAATTAAAAAACAAACATCGATATAGTATTTATTGTTAATTGATATATTCAGCTTTCACTGTATTAAAAATCTATCTAGTATTTTTATTCTAAACCTTGGGTTAGCTCATAATAATGAATATACAGGGTGGATTTAAACTAATTGAGAATATTTTAGGGGGTAGCGGGTATTACAAAAATAAGTGATAAAAAATAAACATTTTTTATTACTTTAATTTACATTAAGTATTTAACAGGCACAATAAAACAACAGCTGATTCCAATATGGTGGCCCTAAATATTTTTAATTATTAATAAAAAAATATATATTTTTTTTCATCTAAAATATTCTCAATTAGTTCAAGTCCACCCTGTATATTATCTGTTCACAGTCATAAAAAAATGAGTTCCAATTTTTGTCATTATAATCTTAATTTTTTTGAATATCAATATAAATTATCCATATAAAAGTATAATTGTAAACTTATCTCTACCTTGATAATATTCAATATGTAATGTAGGATGCTTCAACCATATCATTAATAATATTTCCATATAAATTATACTTAAACATTCAACTTAGCAATATTTTTATTAAATGTGAGCATCGAAGGGGGGGCATATAATGTGTAAATAAATACTACTGTCTTATGTCTACATCCCTGTGTTTCTTTGTGTTTTTCTCCGGAATAAAGGTATTTTATATGGCAGCTGTGTTGATAGAGGGTAGTTATGTTTCAGGGTGGCTGTAATGTTCACCCATGTTATAAATACCACATTCTTGCCAAATTATTCACTTATGTGTGATATTATCAAAAAATTCATATGGTTTTACAAGAGACAAGGTGAATTTCGGTATTTTAAAATTCCTTCAAACACATCATTTGAGTATCTCACATTTTTATATACCCACGATGCTTAAACTTAAAATAATGTATTTGTTATTTTTGTAATATACATATTTTGATATGCAATCGCTAGTCAGAAAATTCAACTAAAAATAAAATAATAGTTTCGCTTGTTTTGTTTTTTCATGAAATAAACGTTACATTTATTAAGATCATTTCAAATTGAAAAATTATTTATGTACAAGTATAGTACAAGTGTACAAAAATCGTATAATCGTTCTACGTGTATTTAAAATAATCTGTTTTGTCTTCTCAAAAATAGTCAAAAGTCCAGCTACTATTTTGATTGCGCGCCATCTTAGTTATGTGACGCTTAGATTAGTTTCGCTTTAAGCATTGTGATGTGTAGACGGCCCAATTTTATATCGGATAAATGAATGAGCAGAAATTATTTTACGCCACAACACTATTTATACATTATAAAAATAGGGTGTCTACACAACGAAATGCTTAAAGCGAAACTGATCTAAACATCACATAACCAAGATGTTAGCGGTACTTTTACAATACACTTCTAATTGATTAAAATGTCTTTCATCAGTTTC
>JAGTTH010001124.1:0-25604 GCA_022606485.1 Agraylea sexmaculata | reverse complement strand
CCGGGCAGCATTTGGCGACAGTCCTGGTTTATAAATCCGTTGGAGTTTTCATATGTGTCACATTTTGTTTTCGTGCAAGTCTAGAACTAGAACCTGTAGGAAATGAAAGAAAAGTGCAAATAACGATCCTGGGTCATGGAAAATCGACCCCATTTCAATAAGTTCGTTGCGGTCGTTCGACGGAAATTTTGCTCGCATTTTTCACTGACCTGAAAACATTTGAGAGGCTCACACAACTTTTTTATCAATTCTATCACCATACTATCCAAAATTTATATAACCAAGTTTTATCCCTACCGAAATTATGTTTGTTTCTATTTTATTTTATTACAAAATACCAATATTTAATATTAAAAATTTTATATGACATTCTATTTAGTAATTAAATAATTCCTCATCTAGATAACCATTGAAAAATGATTGAAACGGGAGAATGGGTTTGTAGGAAAGTAATTGTTTTTCAGTCCCTAAAATCGACTAAGCAATTTAATTGCAAGATCTTCAGTTAATTAAATTATACGTATAAAATTTTAACATATAAAATATCATATAAACTGTTTTAGATTTTTTATTAACAATATTTCGTCATATGTGGAATAATCGATATATATATTTTTAATTTTCCTCATTTTCTATTTAAAAATTACTCTTTAATGAAACCAATCTTTAAGCATCACTTATGAATAATAATTTTAATATTAAACTAACTACAATACATATTTGTTAACGGAAGTGGTATCGTATATTGAAATTTATAAAAAAAAATATTCTTTTAATAAATTAACTAACTATTTTGAAAGTTTTCATAACCACATAGTTTGGCTGTTGGTGAAAACCATTTTTCTTTCAGCCAATAATATTACGCTGCAGTCGCTCGATATTAATCCAAAACAAAAATGCTTGTAGCCTAAATGATACCCGATATGTATATATATTTTATTTATTAAAAATATTCAATTATTTGCGTGATATCTTACCTCCCCTTAAAATTTTCATCACAAACTTATTTCAATAAAATTCAAATTGTCAATTCAAAAACAAGTGTCTTAAGATGGCCTTAGATCTTGAACCTGGCACATTTCTCAAAGAAGTTCACGAGGACATTAAATTAAAAATGATCAAAGCAAATATCGCAGATTTGAGTAAAAAACATAACACTAAAATGACTAAATTCCCGACTAACCCAATCATAAGACATGTAAATAAAACCAAATATGCCTCGAGGAAACGTAAGATCATTGTACCAATGAACTTTTTAAAAAAATAAAAAAGTATAAATTTCTAATAATCCACTCAACTCAAATTTGGTTTACCCAAACAAACTTTTATTTAGTTTTTAAGCATTTTACTTTGTAATTGTTTTGTTAATATTGCTTTTATTGTTGTTATTATTTCTTCAAATTTGTAAATGGGTTTTTATTTTTTTTCCCCATTCTTTCTATAATTTAATACAATATTCATGTCAAATTCAAATAAAACATTCTCATGTTAGTTATAGGTAAAAAGATTGATATAGTCTGTCTATTTCCAAAGATGTATTGTTCTATCAATCATTGTAAAAACTTATGCATAATAAAGAAATTTTAATATATAATTATATCCTATAAAAAATATATACGGTAGATAATAATAATTCATGCTTGAAGATAGAGTATTTTTTATTCAAAAAAGGAGGGATTTGTTTTATAATAATTTACAATGTATGGTAGTTTGTAGAGTTATATAAGATGTTTGATTATCCTCAGGGATAGTCCACGCTGATTGAAAAACCTTTCTACTGCCAAGTCTGTTTTACCTGAAGTGATTCGATCAAAGTCATTAACACAAATGAAGAGTAGTAGGAAATCCCATGAAGAGCATCTCAGACGATCGGGCAATGAGCAATTGTCAGAATGAGAGAGGAGTAAAAAGATTGAAGTAAATCGAATTATTCGCACCATTGCACCCTCCACAAGCTGAAGGCATCATCAATCTTGAAGCAGGTCGAAGCTGCTACCGCCAACCATGACAATCAATGATCTATCCAATGGGTATCCCTCCATCATTATGTATTCCCAAAGGGAAAATCCAATCAGACTGGAAATGCGTACCCATCGCCTAATGATAATTAGCACATCTCCCTATCATTCAGACTGAATACTTTGAAACGGGTTATTCTTCCAGTTAAATCAATTACCATCTTTATATTTAATCACAAAATATGCTTTTGAATTTTAAATAGACGTGTGATCAAGCCCCTTTAAATTTATTTCAAAGCAAGTTTATTTTAATAATTATTTTTTACGTGAGACAAAATACAATTTATTTAAAATTATTGTATTGTTTGCGTATAATTATTTACAAAATGGCTCAAGGGATAAGACGCGTTAATACAAATCCACAGTATCTGTAGTAACTTTATCAAAAAATCTATTGTTTGTTATTGTATTTTTTTAAACCTTATAATCGATAACCAGTGTAATAGCTCAGGGGATAAGACGCGCTACTAGAAATACTGTGGTCAAGGGTTCAAATCCCTCTCGAGTCATTTTTTTTATTGATTTGATCGGATATTACAACTGGAGATCGGGAATAATATTAATAAAATCCAGATCGATCGCCTTGATACATGTTTACTCTGATTTCCTGAATTATAGGGTAAATACTGAGGCTAGTATTTAGTCGAGAAGAGCCGCTCTATCGGTGGCCTGTGTAACTGGTAATAGTTAAAATCACCGATTATGATTAACGTGACAATGGATCAACATATTGTTGTGTCTAAAAAAATTATATTAAAAAAATAATGCTCGATAGTGTAGTAAAAAATATTTTAAAAAAATCATCTCTAATTAAACCCAAGCTATTGTGATGACCAATTACGCCTATGATCGTGTCTAATTTTTGACATTTGCTCTACTTAATATATGAAATAAATAGTCTCAAGTAGAATAAAATTATGGAACTAAAACTATGGAATTGCTCCATATATAATTCGTAAACTTTGGACGCGCTTTTTTGACGTCATCTCAAGATTCGATCGCTAATTGTTTATTAAATTTAAAATAAAATATATTAATAATGAAGCCAGGCAGTTAGTTATTGTAAAATATATTTTTAAAGCCCTTTTTGATTTTTTAAGTTTAATTATTTCAATACATTTACACTATTTTCTTGTTATTTATTATTTTATTTAAAAAAAATCATAATTTATTTTGATTTATTTTCGTCACAAAATTTCACCAATATTTGATCTAATGACTACTCCATTTTCATTCTCTTTAATGTAATAAGTTATTGTGAAATCTCTTTAATGATTATCAATACGATATACAGAGAAACTTTCTATATTAAAATAAATCAAAACCACTAATGGTTTGTTCAGTTTGAAGCATCAACCCTCATTACCGATCCGGTATTAAATTACATGAGAGTTTTTTTTTATAACTTCGTTCTGTGAAAAAGTTAGGAAAATTTTTATCTGAAATCGATTCAGCCGTTTATAGAATAATATAACGAGAAAAAAATATAGGGGAATGTCTGAAAGGGATTGAAATTCAGGAAGAGAGCCGTCGTGAAGGCATTTTTCCATCTCCCCTCACCTTCGAGTTCGTCATCCTCACTAAGCCTCGGGCCATTACTCGCCGTTTTTCGCAAATCATTGAATATTTCATTAAAATTAATTAAAATTCCCAAAGTATCCAAAAGCTGTCGAGCTTTTTTGTAGTCGCTTTACAGCCTCCACTAATTTTTCACTCAAAGTCACTCAACGTCACACTTTTTCCCAACAGCCTAAAATCGATTACGTACCAATACTAAACTTTCTATCAATATTTAATAACCCACACCTAAGTAATGTAAATTATTTACAACAAAGCATTTATGGGTCTTCACATAATACAATAATATTAAATTAAAATTTTACTTTAGTGGAATATTTTTGAACAAACCTTTTCTGACCCGATTGTGTTGTACATTTATTAAATTCCTTTAAATTGCTGTGTAGCAAGTTTGAATCCCGCCTTGATTTGTAGATTAATCGAAGTATTAAAGAGTATTTTAAACTTATTATATAAAAAATAAGCAGCTAAATTAATTCAAGTTTTATTAATCAATTAAAAATTATTCAAAACTTTTTTACGATTTTTTCAATTCCAAAAGAGTTTAACCATAAAAAAATTATGATGGACTATTATTATCATGTAGATTTTCTGGTAATTTTCTACATTTAATGTGAGGTTTTCTTTGAATACTATTTTATTATTGATTTTCATTCCTTATAAAATGATAAATTAAGAAAAAGAAAGCCATTGAGAGTTGTAAGACACAAGTTGCGGGTTCAATTCCTGCACCAGGTTAACTTTTGTAATGAGTTAATTTGTTTTTTGAATCATTTAAATTTAATAAACTTTGTTATAACATTAAAATTATGATAGGATTTAAGCGAAATAGTATTCACGTGTTGAATATCATAAGAAAATTCAATAACTTAATAATTTACTCGATTCAAATTTAATTTTACCTAATCAATTTGTTGTTTAGTTTAAACATAATACTTTTTAGATATTTTTGTTAATGTAGAGTCTATTTTTGTTATTGTTTATTAATCCTCATATCTGTAAATGGTTTTTTTCTCCATACTTTTTATTATTTAATATTAAGTACCTCTTATCTATTAAAAATGTCATTATCGTGTTAGTTATAGGTAAAAATATTTATATATTCTGTACACCTAAGTCTAATTCATAAGATGTTTTATATACAAATATTCACGGGTTCAATAAAATTTTCAGTAGGAAAATAATTCAGATATTTGATTTCATCATTTAACATTTCCAGATTGAATAATGTTGCCCTTTGTGTTTATTTCGAGCATCTCTTTTGGGGCGTCATATCACAAGATAAGACTCTGAAAGGAATCCTTTGAAGATGCTACTTCCAGTGGACATTAATTTATTAAAGTCTCGAAGTTTGTTTGACTCCTTTCGGTAGCAGAGATAAATTATCTCGTTCTATTCAACCGAAAAATCATCACCTCTTATAAATGTATTATAATTATTTACCGCAATATTATTATTGTCGGCTTAGTATAATCGAGTGGGGTTTGTTGCGTGATTTGGGGATAAACGTGTTGTTAGAGAGACGGAAAAAGGCGGCACGGGGTGATTTGAGATTTTCAGGTTTTTCAGGATAGTAGTATGGTTGCAATAAGAAGAATCCCCAGTGACAGACGTGCTTTGTTCTGACGGTCTTCCAATTACACGTCTCACGGTGGCCGAACATGAGGAAATGGAAAAACTTGCTACCCCCGACACATCTTCCACAACACAAAGGACTTCTAATCAAACCTTGCCTCTTTTATTATTATCTATATTGAATTAACACAAACACAAACCATCAAATCTGGTGTAATCTTTCATATTATATTATATTTGTTAAGAGACTTATACTACATATAGTGCGGCCGCTGCGACTAATAAGGTATAGACAATGTAAGAAATGTAAAATGTTTACGACATTTATTTTACATCTACTGTTTATTTATTTCACACCATAAGTTTGTGGATCTCTTTATCGAATCGTTTACATCAAATGCTGAAAAAATAACACCCTCCCTATAAATTCCTTTTCAACAACGTTACACGACAATATGAAGCAACCTCTATATATCGCCTGCTCCAGGGTATATATAATATCGTAAGTGAAAAAAAAAGCTGTGTGCTCTTAAGTCTTTATGGAATTGAGCCGCGTATTGTATGTATGAAATGTCAAAAAATGTTGCTTTTCAGTCATTATTTAACCTTTAAATTGGGACTTTTTCGAAATAGTAAAATAGTCCTATTTGACCGGCAACTTATGTAGATTCATCCATTATCTATAACACATTTCATGTCTCTGTCAATAGAAGGTATTTAATCGTAAACTGTTATATTTTATAAATAATAATTAAAGCTAGTGACACGTGACAGGCAGTGTTACCAGTTTGAATATGTGGCTCAGTTCCATAAAGACTTAAGAGCATACAGAATTTTAATGCACTTACGATATTATACGCTGGAGCAGTCGCTTTATTTTCACAATATTAAAACCAGAAATTAATTAATATTCTCTAGATCACCCCAGTATGTATTTCTTATTTTATGAACTTTTTTATGCTATGAATTCATTTAAAACACATAATATAAAACCATTCCATTTTCGACTCGTGGTCTAGTGCTATGATTTTTTTAACATTTATTTTTTAGACACAACAACGTCTTAATTCATTGTCTTTCGGTGATGTTAACTATTACATAGGTCACCGATATAATAATCGCCTCAATATTACAACCCTGGAAATCAGAATAAACCTAGATCAAGACGACCGATCGAGATTCTATTAATATTGTTACCAATCTTCCAGCCGTGATAGTGGATCAAAATAATCTTTTTTAATTGAGTGGGTTTTGAACCCATGAGTATTCTGTAACCACTCGTCTTATCACCAGGACTATTTTGCTTATTATCAATTTTAATTAATATCCTCTAGAACACCCCAATATTTACTCTTTGTTCTATATCCAATGGACTTTTTCAATGGATGAAGTATACTTAAGCCACACAATATATTACTATTTCGATATTTTGTCTATTGCTATAAAAGTTCATATTTTTTAATGTTCCTTTGAAGTATCATTGATAAATAATATAGCCTGAAAGAATTTACTTGGCATACAGCCAATACATATTTAGATAAAACGATATTCTGAGAATTGAATAGACATAATATATTGTAAGCTTTTAGGAATAAAAGTCCCCTTTGTATTTGAAGAAATGGCATCTTAAGACTTCTTGACCTGTGCCGATAATATTCTGCTAAACGTAATTAATTTACCAAAAAAATTCTTTGTCCCTTTGTCAATGAAAAAAAAACTACTAATGGATTTTTATATTTCTTTTGTGTTGATAAAATATATCAGTGTTTTTT
Source organism: Agraylea sexmaculata (assembly GCA_022606485.1). Taxonomy (NCBI): domain Eukaryota; kingdom Metazoa; phylum Arthropoda; class Insecta; order Trichoptera; family Hydroptilidae; genus Agraylea; species Agraylea sexmaculata. The sequence continues at coordinate 18,661 of JAGTTH010001124.1, read as the reverse complement.
GTGTATTGTCATTTATTTAGTATTACTAATTTAGAATGTATTTTAGCAGAATATTCAATTACATTATATAAATACATAATATGTCACTCTTTATATATTTTTTTTCTAACAAATTCATATTTCATTATTTTAAGTCTGCTATGAATTTGTTCAAACTACAAATTGGACAATGGGTTGAAATATAAGTGGTCCGTGAACGAAAATGTGGAAAAAGCCTCATAAGTGGAGACAATCATAACGTCAAGAGGGTCACTACTACAACAATACAGCTTAATAATAAACCATTAAATAAATTCTATCTATCATTTTTTTTTAGTGAAAGATAAAAAATTAATTACCATTTGAAGTTTTAGCTGAAGGCCATTCTATTAAGAAAAGTAATATACATATATTTTTCTTGATTCTTGCCAATTTTTCTTTATTTAATTGAAAATATTTATGTGAATAAACCAAAGTGGTTTTTATGTATCTACCGCGTGATTTTATGCCGAAAATATACTTTCATCAGTGAAAATATATTCTCATTGATAATTAAACCTCGGCCAAGAGGGTGAAAACACCGTTTTTCAATTGCTCTCTATTATAGAGCACTGCGCGACTTAGATTTTGCTTTATTATTCGGTAAAATGTCTTATTTAAATTTCCAAAAAGATAACTATTTTAAATTTAGTTTTAGATTACTATTTTAAATTCGTCTATTATTAAATTTTAAAATATAATAATAATAATAAAATATAATAATTATTTTTGTAATTTGCATTAATGAATATAATATTTGATTTATGTATGATATGATAACTGTAGATAATACAATTTTTATGTAGATATCATATTAGGGAGTTGAAATAAAATAATAAAGGAAATCATTGCAAAGCTCGAATACGTCAAAGCACTTAATCACACCCTCTTAGACTAACTATGCTGATAATACATATTATGTAAACATCGAGGATCTTTTTACAAGAATTTAACCGGTTTATTATCTGATTAACTATAACCTTGCTCTTTACGATCCAAAAGATCATAGTAAACCTGGATCCGAATGAAAGTGTATAGAGATTTAAATAATAACTGGTCATGGTGCTTATTTTTCTATTTTTTTTTTGTCCTCAATTATAGGATATGATGTTTTGCCATTAGATAAAATGTCCCTAATGATGGTTGTCCTGAACCTCCACCCACAGCATAAGGCCTCACAAACGATTCGACCAACACTTGAACAACCTTCGCTAACAACCACCCCAGAGTGTTTCCTTCACCCCCTTTTATTATTTTTGCCAAACCTCAATTATATATTTAATGGCATATTCCACATTCATATAACATTGTTATTTCCCTTTCATAGTTGCGTTTAAATTGGATTCGTATTTAGTTTTATTTAAGATATTAGTAGCAAAGAGCAACGGCAATGCAAATATTACTGCGGCAACCAACGGGAATTATACGGGTTTTGTCCGCTGGGAAATAATCCTTTTTAACGTTTCATTTTGCTGGGGAAATTTTCTTTATTGCTCGAAACACAACGAATAAAAACAGAACATACACATACATCGTCCGACAGAATTACAGCCAGAGCTTAATAACAAAAAAAAAACATTCAAGAGGCCGTTTAGCCCAGGAACACTTCGACCACGCATAATTTATCCCAAACGATTGTTCAATTCAATTTGAATTTTAAATTCACACACTGTATAAACTTTTTTAATTGCAAACATTTATCCTCTTTATCTAATCAACATATTGTATGCAGTCTTTTGAATGTCGTGTAATATTTTTTATATAAGTACTGCACTTAGAGTACAGCCATTTTGCGGCAACAGCAGTTGAAAAATGAAATTGGAGAAATGATGTGTATGCACCAAAAATATGAAAAAATATAAGGGAGGATTCTGCACCCCTTCCAGCGAATTTTACACTTTACTTTATGCTTTCTTTATACCAAAGCTTTGCCTTTTAGGACGTTCTTCAAAAAGAATACGCAACACTTAAATCCAACAGAGAATATTTCAGTCCTCCTAATACATTCTCTATAAATCTTTTTATATTTATTATTTTCATATTTTTAATTACTTTTTGGACTACTCATAACCATTAAATACATACATAACTTAGACATATCACTTAATGTTCATTTTTATTCACTAATTTGAGTGCAGGTTATAAATGATAATTATCCCTCGGTGAATATTGAAAATATACTTGAATACTTTCACAAACGCAATAACCAGTCGCAATAAGAACGTCTTCAATACCGAGATTGAAGTTGAAAAACTTTTCCAGTGTCCCTTTTTTAAAGCATTGAGAAGGGAAAATGGGGTTGAGTCTTTGGTCGATCGTAAAGCATTCACGGTATCAAAGTGAAAGCACACTTAGAAAGATCCATCGGCTTTAATCGGCCATAAAATATATTAAAAGCTGTCTTGTGTATCGTCAATAATTATTATTTATAATACTAAGGAGTGGCTTAATTGACACTCTGGGGTGGGCTGACGAAAACCCAAAAGCTTCACCCTTTTCTCTGATAAGCCTCTTTGTGAAACCCCTTTGACTTCGCCAATGAATGCGATCTTTTTATAATTAGCAGTGATTAAGCTTTCATCAAAAGGTCTCTTTAATGATTCGGCGAGACCTTCCAACTAATTAAATTCCTCCTTCTTTGACTCAAAATAAAAAGTAAACAGTCGGCTTGAAAGTGTACATCATTATTATGATATATTTTAATCCAGGGCCGGAACAGTAGGCAGATATCAGGGGCAGGGCCGCATCGTCGATAGCCTTTGTCTCTGGCAGACATAAATCTGGCCAGGTCCGGAGCTTTTAATATTTCGACGGGTTGCTCTAATACAAAATCAATATAGCGACTCACCCCAGGCCAATTTCACACTCACACTTTCACATATTTTACTCATACACCCCTAAAACACCACCCCCGAACCCCACTGGACAACTAAAACATCACACCATTTCCCCATGTCTTGTTTGAGAACAAAAGAAACTTCAGTTTCAGATCGGCTACGGTTATTATTCGATGGATATGTAAATCAGGTCGCTTGAAATGTATAACTAACTCTACAACATTATTAATTTAATACTATGCACAATATAACGTATGAAACTATATTTAAAAGAAATCTCATACAGAAAAAAATATTGAAATTTTTTCTTAATTCATATATGTTAAAATTAGAGTTAGAAAATACTATGACTGGGAAATCGACCATCCAAGGTTTACCATGACTTCCTAGATTGTATGGTGAATACTGAGACGATTAGTAATTCGAGCAGAGCCGTGATGTCCTAAAACATAAGGTAATTTATCTCAGATTTAATTAACGCCAACTAATAAAAGGCCAAAAAATATTATCACAAAAATGTTGAATATAAGTTTATTTATTTAATAAAATTTGTTTAAATTTGAAGCGTTTAAAATCAAAAGCTCCCAAAATCTTAATTTGGTATCATAATTTTATAACATCATCTTTTGATAGTCATATATTACAACTTATATTTAAAAGAACCATTTCAATAAAGTATATCAAAACATACTTTTTCAAATATTTAGAAATTTTTATAAAATATCAGTACACATTCAACAATTTTTTACGACATTTTAATGGTTCTTATAGTATGGTTTACTCTCAAATACCTCAACTTCTAGGGAATTAAGATAAACCTAGGATGATCCATAGGGATTTTAATAATATTATTCCTGATCTCCCAGTTTATTCTTCATATTCATATTACAAACTTACTTTCGTATCATACTATAATTCATTTAGTGTATGTATGTAAAAGCATTTGGTTGATTTCATACCAAATCTGTAAATTTAACAGGATTTCGTAATTATGTCATATATCAAAAATTTCATATGAAATTGTGCTCATTACAAATCACAATTAACGGCGGTGATTTTAAAGTAATTACCTTGGCTACTGTGTATTGAAATCACAATTAGTTAGCACACGTTATTGATGGCTGATTTCAGGCGCAATCTAATTTCCCAGCCGCTCTGTGTATAAAGCTTATAGTGAAAAGCTGTAAACATTTCCATCTTTGTTTGGTGCGGCATATAGGTCAGGGTAGAATAAAAGCACACTCACCCCCATCCCCTAAGAGTAGTGGTAGTGACAGCAGCATCATGGTGGTCTCCACTAATGGAGCCATTTGTGTAAACCTTCTCGCCGCCTACAAATACCATTTGAAATTTTCCCGATTGAGGGACATATGCGAATAACGTGGAAATCCCATCAACCAAACATTTAAACACACTTCTACCCCATATCAGCATATTCGGATAAAATCACGTTGAACATAATACAAATTATCACCGCCTCAATATTAAAATAGGAAATAATATTATGGTTTCGTGACAAAACAGAACAAATTTTTCCACACTTTTTAATATTTAATATTTATTACGTCTAATGCCACATAAAGATGTTTTGTATTATTCAAACTATGTAAAATTCAAATTAAATAAATAAATTGTAAAATATAGAACAAATGAAGCGCGGACAAAAAAGAACATGAACTAAACGAAACTCCTTACCTAACCTTACTACCATAATCATGATAATGTATGGTCTTAAAAACGAGGAAGACGATGCTAAATTAGTCACCAAATGTTTCGTATGACTGCAGTTTGGGGCGCTGCTTCTACGGCTCGTACTGTTTATCTGTCACTTGACGATCATTCTAATAAAATTACACCATCTTTCACTTAATATGGCAAAGTGCGTCATTAAAAGGTGCAACATATATTTAACGACAAATAATATTTTACTATGTAAACTATTAATATGATCATTTCGGATATTTTTGTAAGAACAAATGAGTTTTAGGGACTACAGTATTTGCAGGTGGCCACAGCCCGCGTGAAGTATATGTATAATATGTGCTTGCAGTATTTACGACACTTCTGTTTATTTAATGTAATTGATCTTGCTATATTCCAATAGTAGTTTTTGTCAGTTTCTATTATAATAATTAGGTATACATACCTATTATTATATTTTTAGAAAAAATAGGTAGTGAGGTTCGGAAAATAATAAGATGCGCTATTCTCTTTCAAGTTTAGCCCAGTCTTTTCTGTTTTTATATATTGCCATTTCTACATTTATAAATATTTTGATGCTTTTTACTTCTTCATTCTGGTCTTTGTTGCTACTAATGATTAATTATTGCAAAATAATTAATTTTAATATATTATATTTTTATTCTGTTTTGTCGTGATTTCATTATCAAGAAATCTTGAAGAGGTCAGTGTGCTTTATACAGAGCTGACATGCAATTGGCTCTGATTTATATCTCGCTCGACAAATCTCAGAGCAATCTCATATTTATTTCTTTAATAGCTGGATGGTATTTTTTTTAAATAAATTATCTCTTAATCTTAATATTATGAATCGTAAGAATATACCGGCGTAATAGCTTAAGACGCGTGGCTACAAAAACTGTGGTCATGGGTTCAAATCCCACTCAAGTCAAGAATTTTTCAATTGATTGAGATCGGTAATAATATTAATAAAATCCCGATCGATCGTCTCGATCCTGGTTTGCTCTGATTTCCTGGATTGTAAGGTAAATAAATACTGAAGTCTAGTCGGGCAGTGCCGCTCTGTCGGTGACCTGTGTAACTAGTAATAGTTAAGATCACCGACAGACAATTAACACGTTGTTGTGTCTAAAAAACCCTCTCAAAAAAGCTCCATCAGATATGAAGGTTCTCTGGTATTCCAGACGACTGTTTTCTCTTAATAATAATTATAACAAAAAATATATATAACTAAAAAATATTATAATCAGTGTTGAATAAACAATTTTCCGTATGACCACCTGAGTTAATTAAGTTACATCGGCTAAAGATATTATTTAGTTGAGTGATCCTCTCTAATTACACGTTAACTATCACAGACGGACTGTTATTAATATAATAATATCCTCAAACAGACGAGCTTTAAAGCTCTTCAACCAGAATCAGGTCACTGGGATTGTGGAGAGCAACAATGTAAATATTTTCTCGGAATTGACCTCAAAAAAGCATCCCTGTTGGCGCTTTTATCTTGATGAAAATAAATAATTAGCCATCGGCTACAATACTGTTCCACAATAAAGCTTTATTAATTAACCAGTGGAAATCGTCACATTTGTCCCACAGGTAAATAATGAAAGCTCAATATCGTTATTATGTGTGCTTTTTAATTTGATTTGCTGTACTGGGAATTTATAGTGAATATGTGTTTTTATTCAATCAATCCATCCACACCGGCTTATATTATACACATTTTTTTAATAATTCCTCTATTGAAACCACTCATCAAATTATATTTTGTGATTGATTGTTTATGACAAGCTTTGTTGTGTTATTTTTTAATAATTTTACCCCCATTTTTCAATTAAACATTAATTGTGTACATTCACAGTTTGTTTTATGTTTAGGGTGCAATATTTTTTTATTATATTTGCAAAACCCTACCTAGTACTAAATAAATATTTTTATTGCTTAACTTCCATCCTGTATTACAAAATCCTCTCATCCCAATTCATATCCACGTCGAAACCCTTGCCAATTATAAATAAAATAAACGAATCCAGATTAAATTTTTATCGTACGATTCATTGCATTGCTAGATTATCTCCAGTTTTGCATAAATTTCGCTGATACCACAAATAGTATATGAGTCATACTTTGAGTTATATATTTCAAAATCATCGATGTCATATTCACTGAATATCCTGAAACATTCAAAGAGCACGTTCAAAGCAACCTGAAATTACTCAACCAAAGCTCCGTGACGCCAAACCGTCTCCGACAAACTTTTCATTCTGTTTTACATTTTCGATAATACATATATTTCAGGGTTTTATTAAAGTTTGTGGAGTTTTAATGATTGCTCCATTGAAAATTTACAACGAGAAACACGTGTTGACGAATTGCCATAATAAAATGCCACATGGTCAATCTAACTTTATCAATTACCTCCCTTTAAATTGGACATCTAAGTGCTGACATTTATTTAATGAGGGTGAATATATCATGTACTGAATTTTATTAATTTAACTAATTCCTTTACCTCTATTGATCGATTATCAAAATTATCAATACGTTGATTTTATGGACACTTATTGTATGACACCTTTTACAAAAAAATTATCGTGTAAATTCATAATCCCGCAGTAATTTTAACTATTACTAAAACTTGGTTTAATGAATTGTTCACCTTATTGCATGGGCAATTTTATAATTAATTTATTTATGTACGCCCCAAGGGTCTTTGTGAGAAGGATTTTATATATGTTAATTCGTTGTCTTTCGGTGATCTTAACTATTACTATTATTACAGGTCACCGACTTAATAATCAGTATTTACCTTACAATCAAGGAAATCAGAGTAATCCTGAATCAAGACGATCGATCGGAATTTTATTAATATTACTACCGATCTCCCAATCGTAATATTAGATCAAATATTTTTTTGTCTTGGGCGAGATTTGAACCCATGACGACAGTATTTATAGCCACGTGTATTATTACTGAGTTTGTAATCTTAACGTGTATAAAAAAAATTAAGAATTACCCTTTATACAAAAGCGCCACGAGATTTATTTGTTCAAGACTTGAGAATCGGTTTAAAGGTAAACAGTATTTTAAAGAAAGTAAATACTTCGTCGTAATCCATTAGAATTGGGGACCAATTGGCATTGTTTTTTTGTTGAAATATATCACTGGTCCGATACGAGACAATTCTAGCTACACTAAAGTACTGAAATAAATTTTCTTTTAAATACATTCGGTAAATATATATTTGGGTGTTTCGGTAAATATATATTTTGAATCCTGAAAAAAACTGACTCACACAGTTAAACTTCTGGTTAACATTTCTTTGTTTGATATGAAATCTTTGAAGTCATTTAATCCGTCATCAAGTGTTCTTTTTGTTGTCAAAGATACAATAGCTTTTAGAGATGTGATGTTATATGAAGGCACACCAAAGATGAGCATCCATCAAACGGAGTTAAAGCGTCACGGAGACTGATGGAGGATTACAGGATTTCCTATGCCGTTTATGTCATTTGCCTGACAACGTATCTATTTACAGCACAACTATCATCCTTTTAAATTAATGCATTTCATACTGTGAATTTTCAATGGTCAAAAAAATCATAATTAAATTCGGTCATTAAAAGTGATGCCTACCTTCAAAATTAAACAATACATAATATTCAAACTAGAACATTATACAATACTAGGGTATTTTCAATTGCTGATGTTTGTCATTGGAAAAATTTATTAATTCTTATTTTATATAATATACCACAATAGAATTTTACATTTTTGATATCACAATAGAATATAATATATCACAATAATATAATATATCACAATAGAATTTTACATTTTTGATATGATAAAAAACATCTTATGAATTAGACGTAGGTGTACAGAATATATAAAAAAATTACCTATAACTATTATTTTATGAGTAATTACAGGTACTTAATTTTAAATAATAAAAAGTATGGGATAATTTTTATTTTGCTTAAAAGCTCATTTTAAAAAAAAATCATAAAATGACAACGCATTATTTAAAATGCGAGTGTCACGATAAATATTGTAATTTGTGTAATTTCATGTTTGATATATTATGATATATTTTAATATTAAATTAATAACAGGTGGGGCAAAACTCCCGATACCATTATATTGAGCACAATATTGGTTATGTGACGTTTAGATTTAAAGCATTGTGTTGTGTACATGCCCCAATTTTATAATATGATAAATATGCGCCATAATAACGAGAAAAAAATTGTGATAATATTTATTTATTTACAAAGTTGTAGGCAATTCAAAATTAGTAGGATTTTAGAATATGTATTAATTCTAATTAATTATTATTTTTCTGGTAGATTTAATAATTTTGTGGGTCAATCGATTCAGATTTCATCTTTACAATTGCGTGCATAAATAGATTTCGATGGTCTCACTTCTTTAGTGTTGCCATTTATGTGTATTTTAACTTAAAATATCATATTTTTTGGCGTTTTAAATAATAATTTTAATAGATTATGTGGACACATATTCAAGTGTTTAAAACATGTATGGGATATGTTGGAATGATATACGATGACGTTGGCTCCTCCTTTTACTGATTTCACTGCTATTGTTAGAGATATTCCATAATAATGTATGATATACACACTCTTATATAATAAATACAAATTAAATAATTATTCTTTGACCTTTGGTGTGTATAAATTAAACTAATCCCTATAAATATTGAATATTCTCACAGAGTCCAGAGTGTTTTCCTCGGTAGGGTTGTTGTGATTCGTCAAAGTTTTACGATTGATTACAGTGTTAAGGATACAATTCGTATGCAAATCGAGTTGATGTTCTCGATAAAAGGTAGCAGTTTCAGCAATAGTCTTTGGAGTATTTTGGGTACCGTACCCAGGAAAGCAATGTCAGTCGTCCCCAACGCGTGTGGCGCAACTGATTTACGAGTGTTCCGTGATTTGTTACCCAAAACACACAATACTGCTCCACATGAATTTTAAACAAACAAATTATATACCATTACAACACAAACAAAACTAACTTCAACACTTTCGTGAAAAAATTACGTGATAAAAATATTAAATATACAAAAAAATACACATGTAAAATACAATTATTATTTGATATTTAATTCTCTCAGAAATATTCCAAAGTATATTTTCAATTTGAGCATTTTCCAGAATCGAAATGTGCTGCAAAAAACTCTGATTCATCACATCTGGATATGTACCAAAGTCAAACGAATATTTTAGTATTATTTTATTTTATTTTAGATATAAATAAATGTAATTATTACATCTTACCACTACAGCATTACGGGGAATCCCAAGTCGCCGTTGTAGTAAGTACTCGTTGGAACATGATATAAACAATTAACAATAAATTAAAAGAAAGAAAAGAGAAAAAAAGAAGAAAAACATAAAAAGAGGAATAATGTAAAAAATATTTTAATGCGATATATATATATATATATATATATATATATATATATATCGCTCCATACATTTTCCCCATTGGGTGCAATGAAACGATATAAAACGATACCACATATTAGCAGCACATACAACTTGATGTCTAAATATTAAGATGGCGGACCAAGTAGAGGAGTCTGACTTCTGGAGGAGTCTGGAGTAGAGGAGACAACACTAATTGTTTTATATTGCTAAATGTCAGTCTCCATGGATCTTTACATCACTCGACATTACTATTGTTTAAACGCTGTAATCATCTTGATTACTGCGTTACCTTACTCAAACTCACCTGCTTGGTCCGTTATCTTATTATTTATACATCTAGTTGTAAGACCTGCTAATTTATTGGTGGTATCGTAGATAAACAGGTAGGAGAAAGACAGAAGTATAATATATCATAATGATGTCGAATTTCTTCATGAGTGTATTAATAAGAAATTAGAATAGAATACTATAATATTCGTTTGAGTTTGGCACATCTCTGATAACATCGTCAAATTATTATGCCATCAACGACCTTCATTAGTCACTATCAATTACAATTACAATCATTCGCAATAATATTGTATCGGACGCATTTCTGGCGTATTTTCGCCCACTCCTTTTATAATAAAAAGGGCTATTTAAATATAAAAAATCTCAATTAATACAATCCAGCCATCTCTTACACAAAACTGGTTGTAAACGCTTTTAATAATAATTATTCATTTATGAAATCCTAGAAATATACGTAATTGCAGCGTAGGCAGTTTTCAGGCATCACTCGCGTGAAATCAGTGACGTAGTAGCGATTTAAGAGAGTATATTATTCGTTGTAGATGACATGTCATCGCGTGATTTCCTCCAACATGTAATAGCTTAATGAGACTATATTTACAAGTTAAAAACAGATGATATAACAATATATAAAGGTGTTACGCTTAGTTTTCAGTGGCGTGCATTTCACACTGGCCACGCACGCTTTCAGGACACGCTCGACTAAGCGTGTCAAGTGGACAAACCTGAAACATATTAAAGAATATACCATTAATACACTGAATATTAAAATGTAAGTGACATAATACTCTAATATAAATGTTAATGCTAGAGTGTGTCCTGTGACGGTCGATCTAAAACTAATCTCATATAAAATAAAGTGGTCCGTGGATAAAGCTTTGCTCTAACAGCATATTCCCATAATATTTGAACTAACATTACTGATATAATATTATATAGTTCATAGTTTATACCGGAAATGGGACCTTTGGGAATAACCCCACTGATATTTTAACCCCTAAAATCACCAACAACCCTCACTATCTAATTATTAAATCAACATCCTATAATGAACGCGTAGGATAGAAGATTTTATACTTACTTGTATATCTTTTTTATAATATATTATTTATATTTAAAAAATGTTATATAAATCAATAATTAATACCATCAAACCGAGGAATAACCATCACAATTTTTTGAGTATCTAAAATACTGAATGTATTACAAAATAATTTAAAATTATATAAAAGCTAGACGTACAAAGTGTTTATAATTTTGTATACAAGTAAATAATTCCACTTAACAAAGAAATTGAAGAAGTTGATATGAAAAAATATCGATACCACGAATATATTAGCAGGCCTTAATAGCAGGCATTAATATTAAGATGGTGGACCAAGTAGATGATTCTGAATTGTTAAAATAATTAGTGTTGCCTCAGTCTAACTCATCTACTTGGTCCGCCATCGTGATATTTAAACATCAAGTTGTATGGCCTTCAAGTGGTATTGCTTGAATTCATATTGTATTCAATTATTACAGCCTAAAAAAATATATATTCTTTAATTATGGTTTTGACTCTAATTATAATTTGGGTGTGGTGTAAACAACGTCCGAATTTTACAATTAGTTAATTTATTTATTATGTAAAATTGACAAATTTATTTAATTTAATATTTTTGCAAGACTTTTACTCCCTTCAAAGTATCAAAAATCCACCCGGTATAATATTTATTGTATATACTAGCTCTTTAATTATAACAATTACGAAGGTTCACGTATACCAGCGTGATAGCTCAGGGGATAAGACGCGTGACTACTAATACTGTGGTCATAGGTTCGAATCCCACTCAAGTCAAGAATTTTTAAAAATTGATTTCATCGGTTATTACGACTGGGAGATCAGGAATAATATTAATAAAATCCCGATCGATCGTCTTGATCCAGGTTTACTCTGATTTCCTGGATTGTAAGGTAAATACCGAGGCGATTATTAAGTCGGGCAGAGCCGCTCTGTCGGTGACCTATGTAACTAGTAATAGTTAAGATCACCGACAGACAATTAACACGTTGTTGTGTATAAATACCTCCTCAAAGAAAGCTCCATCAGAGATGTAGGTTCTCTGGTATTCCAGAAGACTGTGTTCTCTTAATAATAATAAAAAAAAAAAAAAGTATAGGGCAGGTTTATCCAATTTAATAGGAAACATTCTATAATTTAGGAATTCAGACTAAACCTTGATTGAGGCGACCGAGCAGGATTTTAAAATATTCATATCTTAATAGTAGAAGACTCGTTTTTCATTAAGTTGCTGGTTTAATGGTTTTAATTAAAATTTTATACTACAAATAATATTTATTTTTATATAGTTCTTTCCGTTTCTTCTAGGATTCATCCTTTCTACTACTAATAGACATTTCCGCACGAAAGAGTTTCAGTTTCCACCTGTCGCTTTTCTCCAGGAAATTTGTTTTCCCGTTACGTGTTTCCTTTACACGAACTCAAAAAACAACATTCAGATTTTCTTCGTGTATTGTGCTCAATATTTGTTATATTCTCATTAGCATATCCCTCGTTTGTTTCATTTTTAGCGCGCAAATTTATTTGCTGTCACCAAGCCTCGGACAACATTTTAATTAAAACGTGCTTTGGTTCATGAAGTACAATTTCTGCTTATTATTTTAATCTGTTACGTGTATTTTTTGTGTCGTTGTTGAAATTTTCACGCTCCACTTAACTGAATATTTAGAACCGTGATTTTAGAACATGACCTAAAAAATACAGTTCACAGTTCACCACCGTATTTTTTTCAACCCATTGACGATGGAAATTATATTGCCCGTATAAAAAAACACCTTTACATGTTATTTTTAGTGACGTCCGATTGCACGTTATTGAATAATATGCTCCAAGGGATAGAAATATTAATCAAAAACTAATAAACGCCAAAAGCACATAGTGAGTGTTATGTAAATTAGGTTGGGTGATTTTAGCAGTTATGCTATAATCCCTTTGCTGGTAGCAAACCAGTGACTTGTCACATCATAAGCACTGAAGACTCCATCCAGCCACCCTCTGTCACTCAATTTTGATATGGTTGACACAATCGAAGAGTTCCATCATCTCTGGAAACTTTGACCACAGACACTTTGCTGAAGCTTAAATCCCCTCGTTATTAATTTAGTCAATTTTGACAGACGAAAATTTCAATTTAATATGACAAACAATTGATTACTTATTTATTATACCAATAATTAATTACTTATTTATTTCAAATACAATACATACCAAAGATTATATCATATATATATATATATATATATATATATATATATCAGATATAAATATATTAATAATATTGTTGATCTTGGTACCTTATATTTCAAATAAAAATGTATGTGGATATTTTTATTTATATTAAAAAAATATATGCATGGGCAAATAATGTGATTGAATATAATTTATGAGTACATACTCCAGTTAAGCCATTAAATACATTAATCTAGATTGGAAGAAAGTTCGGCAAAGCTTTGGTGGTGACTTTTCGCCGGCTTTGGAGTAATTTTAATATGAAGATATTTGAAGTTAAGGAAACACTTTGTCGTCGATAAGGACGACGGCAAAATTTCCGGCGCTAAGTTTGCAAGTTGACGTTGTGTAAGATATTTATGGTATTTTGGCGAAATCAAAGTTTATATTTTACTCGCTCGACGATTAAGTGTTAACTACACGATATATGTGTGTATATATAAACAGTATCTTGAATATATTTCCCTTGTTTTTATAATGTTTTAATCGTTGTACACGCAGTAAGAGGATTACATTAATTTATCGGAGGCAAACAAGAAGGTGCCTACCAACAAAGATTGTTTTCACATCAAAAACTTTCCGGCAAAATCTTCAACACTTCTTCTTCGTCATGTCTACACTCTGTTTTATCTACGAAAATGTTATAGACTAAATTCAACCACCGTTAAACTTCAGTCAAGCACTTATGATGGCGGAACTTAATTTTACATGCATATAAAATTTAATCTCGCATAATATGTCATATGGAAAACTGTAAAACTTTGTTGAATAAACCTGACCTGGGTCTTTTAAATATCCATTATTATAATAAAAATGCTTGAACGCTTTTATTTTTTTTTCTGCCTTATTTAAAACTGATAATTACAATATATTTAGAGAATATCCGTTTATATACATACATTTTACGTATTTTAGGATTCATATTTTATTAAAATATTTATTAATTTCATAAGATGAGGAACATTAAACAGTAATAAGAATAGTATCAAGAATAAACTTTTTAATAAATTATCAATGTGTTAAATGAACTTGCAATTTGTGAAAGCTGTAAACAAATTATTTCTTCTTTCAATAAAACGTCTAATATTTACATTCTATATTTATTTTTATTATTAAATAAAAAAATATTATATGTAGTTGTAGTTGGGAGAATAAATTTGTTTGCTCTATATTTTATCAAGAAGCCATTAAATGCCTTTATTAAAATATAATGCATAATAATAAATAAAATCCAATTGGGGTCTTTTATTAATAATGAGAAAATATTATATGTATGTAATAATAGTTATAGAATAATTATTTTTGCCCTATATTTTATTAAGAAGCTATTTAATACATTTATTTAGTTTTGAATTTGATTGAATGCATAAGTAGTAAATAATTTAAAAAATGCAATTAGGGTCTTTCAATATAAATCCTTATATTATATTCATTCTATGGTCAAAATAGTTTGGCATAGATCAACAAAATATTATTGAAGCCGTTTAGAACGTACCATTATTTTTCTCCTTCTTCTGCATGCTTTTGCGGTCAAATTATTTATAAATTTTTATTAGATTTTAAGGTCACATTAATAATGATTTTTTTTAAATAAAAAAATATAAAACAATGTGGCTTGCAAGAGAAAAGAGCGCTTAATATTAGTCATAGAAGGGAACTTCGTCGGAGGCTGTATGCTTAATGGTTTAGCTTTTCTCTGTTAGTCTCATTCTCTCATATTCTCTCTCATATTCTTTTTTATCCGTGGGATTAAGTGAGATGTCTTCCACCAATATCACTATTCTTGGGCATAACTTTGCCTAACATCAGCTCATAAATCCTTTATTGCCGGAATTTATTAAGATTCCGCCTCATCTCAGTTTATGCAAGACGATGTTATATTACTTTATTAAACCGAGCTGAAATCATAAAGCGATGCATAAAAACTCATTCAGCCCAAATATTAATTAAGGTTATCCTTTCAATATCCGTCAGGGGTTAATCTGCCGCTAAACGAAGCCAGCTTAATACATTATTATTTAATGCCGTCGGCCGTTACTTGTTGGGTAAAAGTTTCCCATGATATATTATTACACGACGACAACCTGAAAGGCTTTATTATAACAATTATTCAATTGTCACAAATATGCTAGCTATTTCTCAACTACCTACATATATGACTCTCCCATGAGGATTTTGACTGATATGGATTATAGCACAGTGTACTTATAAGAAACTCTACACAATCCATTTATGTTATCTTACATATGCTTCATTTGCTTTTTTAATAGAAAAGGGTTTGAAAGCTGTTTTATAAAACCTACATGTTTTATACTAAGGTACATTCACAAAAAAAAATAACTAACAAAAAATACCCAAATCCTGTCGCTCTTTTCTTAAACCAATATTAATATTTTAATTAATTGAAGCAGATTTTATTCACATTAGTTTGAAGCTTCTTATAGTAATAATTCAGTATGAATACTTTAAATAAAATATTTGAATAATTTTTTTAATATACACCAATATTTCAGGACCTATCAACTAGCCTTCTGAAAATAAATTATACTATATTTGTCTTAGGTAATTGTTTTTTTTAAACACGTTGTGATTACTTAATCAGTACTCATTAATGACGTTATATAATATACAGTTGTCAATAATACTTGAATTTGTTATCTGTAGTTCGCTGGTTTTACCACTCGTACTGTTTATCTGTCACTTGTCGATCTTTTATAATAACATTCAATTAATATGGTAAAGTGCATAATTAAAAGTTGCTTGATATATTTAAAGACAAACATTATGTAGTAAACTCTTTACATGATCAATTCGAATGATTTTTTAAGAAAAATGTGTGAAGTATAATATGTATAATACGCGCATGTAGTATGAAAACAATACGCATGACACTTCTATAGATATATTTTAATTGACCATATTTGACTTGAATAATATTGTTCAGTCTTCGGAATTGGAAGAACTCGACTGAAAAATACTTTTCTTTCAAAGTGTTTTATTTTAACTGAAGATGGAATCTCTCATAACGGGCATAATTTGTTCCACAATTTTACTAATAATGCAAAATAATGCTTCATTTCTACTTGCTTCAATGCTTATTTTCTTTAAAAAAATGTCTCCATGTTTTTCTTAGAAAATATTTTTTGCAGAAATTATTAAACCCCATTCCTTATTCCAAGTACTTGTAAAAAAATGACAAATTTTCAAGATTCTCCTGTAATTTTATTCAAGCATTCAAAAATAAAAAGTTGCTTGATATATTTAAGGACAAATATGTAAACTATTTACATTATCAATTCGTATGTTTTTGTAAGAAAATGTTGTTGCTCTCCAGGGTCGGATTGAATGATCCAATGTATGAAAACAATACGCATGACATTTCTATAGATATAAGTTCATTGGCACTCATATTATCATCGATATTTATTTAATAATACACTCGCAAGAGTTCAGGCCTAAGAATATTATACTACATATAATGATACAATGCAACATTTATATTCATGAATGTACATACGTATATACATATATTTTCAGGGGCTGTATTTCATCCAGCATAATGAAACCTTGGCTGTATAATCTTTTTACTGTCTGCCATTATCCTAACCTAATCCACCGTAATTTAGCCATGCTAACTTTGCGGTTAACAAACGATAGTTTTCCACAGCGTATCCGTCCAAGTTGGCCACAAAGGCAACAAAACAACTCCAACGAGACTAGAATGCGGTTCATTTAACCCGTATGTATTTTTTCCTCGTACGTTGCGTTGCCCACATTAATAATATTATTGTTTGCTGTTTTGCTTGCCTTGTTATATAACTACCATCATATATTTCAAGTCATCCAGAATACAAATACTGCTTTTAAGGTTTCACTTCCCACGGTTATTTATTAAACATAATACACTTTCTTCTAACAATTCGACTACTCCAGCGTATAATATCGTAAGTGCAAACAAATTCTGTGTGCTCTTAAGTCTTTATGGAACTGAGCCACATATTCAATCTGGTAACACTGCCTGTCACGTGTCACTCTGTTCGAATACTATTTATAAAATATAACAGTTTAAGATTAACTACATTCTTTTGACAGAGACATGAAATGTGTTATAGATAATAGATGAATCTACATTAGTTGCCGGTCAAATAGGACTATTTCGAAAAATTCCCACTTAAAAGGTTAAATAATGATTTAAAATCAACATTTTTTGACGTTTCATACATTTCATACATACAATATGTGGCTCAGTTCCATTAAGACTTAAGAGCACACAGAATTTTTTTGCACTTACGATATTATACGCTGGAGCAGTCGAATTATATGTTAGATTAGGTTTAATAATTATTTAGTATGGTTTGTAAGGTTCATGATCTGAATTGAATGAATATTTTCTAATATACAATTTTAACGTAATATAACCAGCCAAATAGCCCAGGGAATAAGGCGTAAGGCTACATGGGTTCAAATCTCGCTTCCCGTTTTAGGACAACCTACAATAATATGGAATACCTGATGAAATAAGGACAAATAACGCAATACCTTTTTTCATATAAATTTTTATATTTTTAAATAAATTTTGATAGATATCCTTGGTTATGGTTATTTACGAGTTACTGTTACTGTAAAAATACTGTGGTCATTCATGGGTTCAAATCTTCAAGTAAAAAAAAATATTGATTTGATTGATGACTGGGAGATCGGGAATAGTGTTAATAAAATCCCGATATATTGTCTTGATCCAGGTTTACTCTGATTTCCTGGATTGGATAAGGTATATTATTAATTCGGTGACCTGTGTAACTAGTAACAGGTAAAAATGAATACTTTATTGTGTCTAAGAAAATTGTAAAATCCTTCTCAAAAATTGTAACTAATTTTCGACATAATCAGTACAGAATTAATAATCTTGTAAATATATTATTATAGCTGCTCAAATAAAAATAGAAAAATCTCAAGTTTTACACGAGATTGATTGAAGAACGACTCTATTGTAAAGTAATAATACTAAGGCGATTATTAAGTCGGTGACCTGTGTAACTAGTAGTAGTTAAGATCACTGA
>JAGTTH010001123.1:0-68893 GCA_022606485.1 Agraylea sexmaculata | reverse complement strand
AAAGATTACCACCCTATATTTGAAGAGTATAAAAATAGTATTTTATCACTGAAAAAATACATGTTTGCAACTGTATTTATACTGTGTTGGCTTATGGATCACATTATGAGCTCGCTGGGTGACAAGTGTGTACTGGAATACATATTTAAAAATAGATTATTATTTTTGTATCCAAGACGATGACACGAAATGGAGTATTTATTACTTTTTATATTTTGAAGCTTGTATAGGAGATTGTTATACGCGTATAAATTAGGTTAGATGTTGGTGAATATTCAAGAGAACTGATCCAACTGATTTTGGCCGAATCCAACTTCTGAATGACTTTGTACTTGGAACTTTGCCAAGTGTTAGGAATTCGTAACAACTCGTTCAGTCATTTCCTTATAAATTTCACTCACTATCTTTTTATATAAATCTATATTTATAAAACAGAACACTCCCTCAACATATTTTTACTAATTAGGTACTGAAGATGTTTACGGTTCATGCATAGTTAAAAAAATAACGCAATGTGTACTGAATTACAATAAGAGTTTGTTAGTGAGTCGTGTGTGTGCAAATAGACTAAAGCTTAGTAGTATTGGGGTACACCCATACGCCCCGCACGCACACACTATTATATTGAATACCACCCAAAGAGTACTTTTCACCTGTCAATTGCAATCATATTTCGTTCCTCTAATAATAATAATAATAATAAGTAGATTATTATTCCAAATCATTTCGAAACGTGTGAAATATATTTTTATTCTTTATTCATAATAAATCATGTTTATAATAACATAATCTGGTTTAAAAAAATCTACTATTTTTTCGGTTTTCTACATTACCTTAAAATATGCCTACCGATTTAAAATTCACCCAGTAAAGTTTAACGCTTTGTTATATTTTATTGTTGTTCAGTAAAAGGTTGATTTGTAACGTAAATAAATAATGGATTGATAAGTCGTAAACTTAATATTTATTTTTAAATTTTTAATTACCAACTAACCTAATAAAGATTTTCGGATATATATGTAAGTAAATAAATAAATAAATTATGGTAAATATTTTTTTAAATAGTAATTTAATCCACGATTGTTTTGTCAATTCAATATAAGTGTTCGAATAATCAATCAACTGTTTTATCAGACTAAATGAGTCTAGGTCAAATTTATTCACGTGTATGAAATATTTACTAGTAAAACTTCAATTGTGTTAGATTTGAATGGTTATGGTTATTCACATATGTATTTCTCATTAGTAAAGTTGTCACTCGATGTCAGAATAAAAGCTCTCACAAAAGAGTGTTTCTGTTACATAATATTGTCTGGTTTTTTCCCTTCAAAACGTCGCAGTTGTTGGAGTATTTTTGTCAACTGTAATGCAGTTTCAGTAAATTGCTGCAAAGCTCATGGCGACCTTCTGAAAACTTTTCAAGAGTACTCGCTTTGTGACATATTCTGAATATTAACTTATAATATATTGTACAACTACTAGAAATATCACGTACAAGGTTAAGTTTTCCCACCCTAAATACTTATTACTTCATGAAGCCCTACAATGTTTATTACCAAACTTATATCGATTCCTATAACACATTTATACACGCTCGATTTTAATTCTAAACAAATAAATGATTTCACTGCTATTGTAAAGGTTATATGTAATTTTATATAATACTTTTAATTTATTTTATTATTTCGTATTGATTGACGTGAGGTTCAACAAAATTGGTCTCCATATCTTGACCGGTGCATTTGGCAACAATTTAATTTAATTTGTAATATTCCTACTTTTTCATATTCATAAGAACTTTAATACACGTTCAATATGTTAGTGAAGGCTTGTTAGTTTGCTTTAAAAAAAATTAAAAAAATGTTTTATGACATACATACAAACAGTTTTATGTTGAATTCATATAATATGTATGCTAGTTTGTGTAATAACTACTAATTGTTCTAGTCCCATAAGATATAAAAGCTAAATTGGGCTTTAGATCCTAACTACCAACGCTGTTTTTATTTTGTTTTATGAATGTACTAAAACTACATTATATATGTATATATGAGTGAGTAGAAGAGTTTCAAGTTCACCTTTTGTATGGAATTTACATTTAAACAGATAAGAGATGTATGTCATAATATTATCTTCTCTAGTTATTAAAATAGCTAACATTGCTAAATATACACTCGCATTATTCAGTATTATAGTATTATCACCGTTAGACTTGTGCATTGAAATAATAATAATATGATTCAAAACTGGCAATAATATGAATATAGTCGGCCATTGTATTAGTTTGTGTATTTTGAATGATGCTTTATGAAATATAAATGTGGTTTGAGGGTGCAAATAATGGGAAAGTACAGTGTTCGTGTCGAAAAGCGATTATTTAGTCACACATTCATTTAATATGGGTAGGTGTGTCACAAATAACTACTACTGTGTGATATTCAATGTTTAAAACATAATATTATTTGATTTTAAATATAAAATGTTGAGGCTATTTCTCTTCCTTCCACAAGCGTTTAGGAGCAATTAAAACTTTGGCACATTCTCATAGTCTATATTTATATACTTTGTCACTATAGTTCATAAGCTAAGAAATCAAGTTCAATCGTTTTACATCTTTAACTGCAATAAAATTGAAACTTCACTTATTATTCAAGGCCGCGGTATTTTTTAATGATGAAATATTCCAATAAGCTTAATAATCTTAATCTTAGACATAGGATATTTCACGTGTTTTATGTTGAAATGTGGTTTGTAGTTCAGGGTTTAATATTTCACGGTGAATGTGCGCGATCGATTTTCCGCAGTCACGTTGTGTTTTATCTTTTATAGCATTGATTTTATTTTGTTTTATATACATTTTAAGAATATTGTTGAAAAGGGGTAAGATTAAATATAATAAGCTGTTAAGCATTAGCAAGTCTTTATTGACTTCCTATATTCCTTTACCGTGAAATGTATTCAATAGCAAATGCATTCAAATTATTGATTATATGGTAAAACTAACGCGTGTGGAATTTATAAATCTAGAGTCAAGGTCTTTAATATGGATTGTAAATGTGTACAGAATATTATTGACCTACTGAATCAGTTACGTCATGTACGAAAACGAAAATGAAATTTTTGAAAATATCTGGCAACGTAAATAAAGGTCATTTTGCCAAAAGAAGCAAACGAAATGTGATTTTTATTACCTACAATTCATGTATATATAATATGTAGCATTACACCAGTTACGATAGTAGAAACTGTGCTTTCTAGATCCAATAAAATTATTAAAAACATATCATTCGCCGATGTAGTTTATAAAAATAGGCTGGGACCATACGTAACGAAATTCCTCGTGTCAAATAATAATGATAAATTTAATGTTTTTTTTTTAGATACAACGACGTGTTATTTAATAGTTTGTCGGTGATCTAACTATAACTAGTTACACAGGTCACCGACAGAGCGGCTCTGACTTAATAATCTCCCCAATATTGACCTTACAATCCAAGAAATTAGAGTAAACCTGGATCAAAACGAACTTTTTTTACTTTTTTTTTAGCCAGAGAATAATTTTGAGCCATAACGCGTTTTTCTGACAATTACTATAATTGTATCTTATTAGAAATTAATTTTAATATATTTTTCATAGATACGTTTTATAATAACCCATCGGTGTGTATGTAGCAAAAGGGAGTGAAACATCCCCTAGGAGAGATTATAGTACAAATGTGGTAAATTCTAAATTAGATTTAACTGGGATTTTCTGTAAGTGCTTACACCTTGGCCATGAATAACAAATACTCGTAACACAATAAACTAGATTTATATGGTTTCCAAACGAATTCGTGATCTTTGAATAAATTGTTTTATTGGCAGATTAAGGTAGTGCGATGACATCGTCTTTATAATAATTAACTACACAATTTGCATTAGATATAAATTTTTTTTTCAAATAAATAAGTGGCTCAGAATCAAAAGATTCCAAATCCAGTTCAAACCAATAATTTAAAAAAAAACTGGATTTGTGAGCATTTGATTCTGAGCTCATATATCTGTTTGTACACAGCGGGAGTCGATACCTATTTACATAATCACAAAACGTGCTTTCACTTCATTCAAATAATTTCATTGTATCATGGATAACTTAGCAATAATATTGTCTGTTTGCATATTCAGAAGTTGTAAATTCTCCCACGAACTGTTGAAGACACAATTATCGATTTTCATGCGAAAGCCACGTGCTTACGTAAAGGCCAAAATAAGTGGACAAGCAGACGCCAAACACTTTTATGCACTTTTCACATCACATTATAAAATAACACAAGCATACGGGATGATTTATAATTATATATATTTATAAAAAAAAACCGTTTAAATTTAAAAAAAAAACGAAACTCGATATAAGCACTACAAGTCATCTCGTTTAAATTCTTGTCGTCTGGGTGGAATTCCATAATAATAAAAAAATATTAATATTGTTGAAATGTCGTCTCGTTTAATTGAAAAATATTTCATATTATATGAATGTTTCACCGGATATAACGACAAATACCAAGCGAATTTATTTACAGAGAATATTTTAAGGAGAGGTTGGGTAATACAAAAATATTAACAAAATATATTTAAAATTTTAATAATAAGTATTTTTTTTAATATATTTTTTTACAATAAAGCGCTGTCATTCCGCATTTATCCAAAAACAAAATAATTTTAAATTATCAATTATTCTCTCTCTGGAATAATATATACACAATAAAACTTTATAGGAGTTATTATAGTTTTAGGCTAATTTTAATAGTTATTGCTATGTTTTGTACATTGTTAATATCTATACAGTTGGATTTAGTATAGTACAATATATTCATTAAGTATGAATTTAACATAGACAATATATTTATATATCTTAATACAGACAATTTAAATTTTTATTTGACATGGGAGGTAATATTAAGTTACGAAAGGTATGGGGAAAACATTTACAAATATGAGGATTAATAAATTTTATACCGTGACGCCTTCCCTATTGTCGGGAGTCCCTTTATAAGGGGTTGGCCAGGCCACCTTGGCCTTTACAGGAGAATATAGTAGAGATGGTTTCCCAGGCCACCACACAGCAATGAGTACTTAAGATCTAGTTTGCTAAGCTAGATCTACCAAGTGACTCCGGTGCCGTGAATCGAACCCGGGAGTCTTCACTCACGAATCCGTTACACTAACCACTGGGTCACAAGGCGGCTCATTAATAAATAATAACAACAATAAAATCCACAATAATAATTATAATGTTTTTTATAGTAAGAATATATTGTATTTTGCTTTAAATTGTAATATTAATTCCAGGTTTCCACATGACCCCGCACCTGTCTAAGATATTCCCGGAGTCCTGCCTGCTGATCGCCGTCGGGATAATAATCGGCATAATATTATTCAATATAAGAAGTGTCCACGTGTCTCCACTGACTCCAGACACATTTTTCTTCTACATGCTCCCTCCTATTATCCTGGATGCCGGTTACTTTATGCCCAACAGGCTGTTCTTCGACCATCTTGGAACGATTCTCCTGTTTGCTGTAATCGGCACAATCTTCAACACTCTGACTATCGGTGAGATTCTGTTTGTAAATAATACTGCTTCAGCTGTTGAAACTCAGTCGTAAAATGTTATTCCAGTTTGTTTCATCATGTGTGAAGACGCGTCATGAAAGCTAACTGTGCTTGAAAAATATACAGAATGAACCGCCTTCATAATGCGTATAATATCACATTTATTATTCAATGACCATTTGTTGACTTGTCAGTCTGGCAAAAACTGAAATAAAGCAGATTATATTTACTTTTTCGTAAATTGAGTTTCTCTATTTATATAATCCTTCTGAAATATTATTATACAGGGTAAACTTAAACTAACTGAAAATATGTATTTTAGATGTTGGTAGAGTAACGCAACTATAAGCGAAATAAAATAATTAAAATATTAATTACGTATAACAGAAAATACACACGTGATAGTCACTACTGAGTACTTCACAGAAACAGCAGATTCCAATATGCTGGCCCAAACTCGATTCCAAAAGCACTATTAATATTTTTAATTATTAAAAAAATGTTTAATATTTATTTTCACTTATTGTTACGATAACTTACCACCCCCTAAAATATTCTCAGTTAGTTCAAATCCACCCTGTATGTATATTTTTATCAGAAAATCATTTGTATACCAAGATTAATATTTATGTTTCAATGTTATTTAAAAAAAATGATTAGCAATATAAATTGTAATTTTAATATCAGAAATTTTTATAATAACTTAGAAATTACTTAGAAAAGTTCAAACTTCAAACTACGTACAAATGTGGCTTCGAATTCATCTGTATTAAAAAGATAATACAAGATCCTAGATTCTAGGGGGAACTTATTTCATAATATTATAAATAATTAAAATTGCAGGTGGTTCACTTTGGGCTTGCGGTATATCTGGATTATTCGGTAGACAAATTCCACTGTTAGACACATTCCTGTTTTCGGCCCTGATATCTGCTGTCGATCCTGTGGCTGTGTTGGCTGTCTTCGAGGAGATCCACGTGGATGAGATCCTCTATATCGTGGTCTTCGGGGAGTCATTGCTGAATGATGCCGTCACCGTAGTTCTGTATCACATGTTCGAAGCTTACACCGAAATGGGTCCTTCCAATATTCAATACGGAGACCTCCTGGCAGGTTTCGCTAATTTCTTCGTTGTGGCCCTGGGAGGCACCATCATCGGTGTGATATGGGGCTTTGCAACTGGATTAGTGACCAAGTACACCCACCAGGTCAGAGTCATAGAGCCTATCTTCATCTTCGTGATGGCTTACCTGGCATACCTCAACGCCGAGATCTTCCACATGAGCGGCATTTTAGCGTGAGTATTCACATTAAATAATACGACCAACTATTTATTTATATACTCCCCGAGGAAACACAAAAATGTGTTAATTCATTGTCTGTCGAGGTCACTGATAGAGCGGCTCTGCCCGTCTATATGATCGCCTCAGTATTTTCCTTATAATCCAGGAAATCAGTAAGCTTGGATCAAGATGGTGATCTCCCAGTCGTAATAACCGATGTAAAAAGTTACTAAAACTAAACTATTTATAGTTAAAGTATCAACCAAATCACCTTGAATTGCTACATATAAAACGCTATAGTGTATGTATACGTTTTAAGTAATAGATTCCCAGGCGTGCATCGCCGTAAACGTACACCGTAAAAACGATAGTGGAGTTGCTTAGCTACACTTATAATTGGTTTCTTATAAATTCTCCATTAAGAGCTGACAATACAGAATTTTCACGGCTTAGCAATCGCCTCATTATTCACCCTACAATCAAGGAAAGTATAGTAAACCTGATCGCTATTTTATTAATATTAAACCCAATCTCCTAGTTAATAAGTATTGAACGGGATTTGAACCCCTGACCACAGTATTTGTAGGCATGCGTACTATCCCCTGAGTTATGCTGGTACGACTACGACTAAATATTATGAGATCTAAATACAAACATGATGATTAACAGAATAGTTCAGTAATAAACCAAGGCTTACATTATCTCAATATTCTTAAATTACTTGCTAAACAAACAATTTTATCAACAACCCTCATGTACATGTTGAACGGTGTAATGTACAATGAATATGCGAATAATTACTTATATATATATACATATTACAATAAGATTATATAAGTATTGAGATGTACCATTGACTATGATTTGAGTCACTGATAATAAAAATGTATCCACAGATTAAACAGACAGAATTAAAACTATGTATAGTTAAAAATGAGATTCTAGTAGATGTGAATATTGCGAGGCCCTATTAAATATAAATGCCGCCTTTTATTTATTATTTCAGCGTTATTTCTATAATTAAAGCCCTCGTTAATCATATCGCTTGATTGAACAGATATAATTATATTGATCTAAAGAAGTACCTACATTCTAAAATTTGTCTTTGTAAATGTCATTCATCACCGCAATAATTTCAGGCTTTTATGATTGGATTTCTCGAAATTGAACATTTATTATATAATTGACAATATTCAAAGAAACACAATTAACTGCAAATAAAACTACAAACTACGGCTGCATTATTTTACAACCGGGTATTTGTTTTTAATCTTTTTTTAAATATCATTTACTCGTAATGATCTCATTGTATTCTTTTGCAAGCCGTTTAATCTGATAAAATATAAGACGAAAGAATATTATATACTTGTGTATGGAAAAATTCCTTCGCCATTTTAATTGCTAGTCGTAAAATATATTTATAAGGCTGTAAACTCAGTAAACTTTACGTCTTAATATAGAAGTCAGGTTATCTATCAAATGGCGGATGTTGTTTGTGAAGAACAAACTGTAATGTGACATATTAAGGACGGATTTCATACTGTTTTGTGATAAAAATTAAATTAAAAATACGCCTAATAAGTTTTTGTTGGTCTCTGTAATCTCTTGAGACCGTTCAAAATTCAAGAATTAAATTTTAATTAAAAATATTTTATACGAATTAAATATTAATAATTAATGAAATACTACCTCTCTTTATAAATGTTAATTAATATTATAACTTATATACATAATATACACACAGTACAGTAGAACCTCGATTATCCGAACTAAATGACGAGTAAGGAAAATCCGGATAATAGAAAAAAATTAAGGAAAATACAAGTACATATATTCAGTATGAATATTTGTTTTATAAATCTATACTGATCCATATATCTTTGGTAAAAATAACCACTGACTATTTTCTATGTGGGACACCCATCCATTAGGTATTTGCTATGAACAAACACTCTTAGAAATATATCAAATTAAGCCTCGTCAGTAGTATTAATAATAAAAAGTGTGGAAGATTATTATTACAAAACCTGTAACATATTAATTTTGGCTTATGCACAGTGATAAGAATATTTATCTAATATTATTATCATGTAACAACAGAACATATTGGATATTTTGTGTGGCGAACTTGCGTAATATTCAATGAGGTTGATATTAATTAGTGGAGGCTTTGATAGGTTTCCTATGAGGATTATTATTACTCAATATTATACGTCTACAGACTCATTAGCTAATAAATGTCACATTTCAATTTGTCTACCCTGCTTTTAGGTTCATTTAAACATACAGCCACAAGGGTGGATTTATTTTGAGCTTGTTAATCAATTTTCTATAAATGGAATGAGTACTTCAAGTATTATGATGACTACGTAATTAAACAAAATACATACATTTTTATTAAGAAGCTAACGAGAAATATAAATGCTAAAGATTGTAATATTTATAATTTACGAAAGAGGATAAATTTTAAAGGATAACTAAAAAATTACGTAACATTAGAAAGGATGGAAAAAATTTCAAGTTTAAACGACTAAGTCAAATAAATAAAAATTATTTAAATCATCGTTGTATTAACTACAAAATTTACGATTTTCAGAATTTTCAGAATTGAAATATATGTATTTTATCGCAAAATAATAATCGTTAAACGCAACAAAAATTATTATTGCCGGTATTTCGAGCGAGTCTTTGTACATTATAAAATAAAAAGACCTTATGTGAAATAAAACACTATCCGGGAGTTATTCTTTCTCAGTTAACAAAATAAAAATCGATTGTTCGAACATGATATATTCGTAAGGTCACGCAAAATATTTTTAAATGCGGTTTGACCTGGAACTTGAAAGATGAGATGAGATTCTCAGAAAGCTTCTTTTGACAATGGAGTCAAGGTGAATATAATACACATATGTACATGAAAAACCTTCATCTGCTCGCGGATTATTTGGTTGACTGTAAATATGTATATATATGTATTTTCAAATTGGATTACATTTGACGTTAAAATCGCATTGTTAAACTTTGACAAAATGTCCAAAATGACACAGATATTATTTTGCTCAACATTATCTCTTTGTATTAACTTCATCTATGTATAATTTAACATCATTATCCTGTAGCGCTCGTTTCAATTACATTGTCCCTAACCTTTGAATTATTATTACATTTTCAGTATTACTTTCTGCGGCATCACTATGAAGAATTACGTGGAATCTAATATATCGCACAAGTCCCATACGACTGTCAAGTATGCCATGAAAATGTTATCCAGCTCTTCGGAAACAATCATCTTTATGTTCCTGGGTGTGGCTACTGTCAACAATAATCACGATTGGAATACATGGTTCGTTATTCTAACCATCGTTTTCTGCTCTGTGTTCAGAATAATAGGTAAACTAATATCTACTAATACATTCTTGGTAGTGAAATATCATTCATTATTTTATTTTATGTAGGTGTAATAATATTGACTGCACTGGCCAATAGATTCCGACTTCACAAGTTGAATAAAGTGGAAAAGTTCGTCATGTCCTATGGAGGTAAGAGGAAATATTTCACACATTTCTATATTCAATGCTATAGTTTCTGTTATTTAATCAATATTAACGCTACGCTGTAAGATGTATTTTATTTCAAGAAAACAATTCAGAAACTAAGATGGAACATGAAAATAGCTAGCGTCGTTTTAGTGCCAAAAGCAATATAATTTTAGTATATTATGATGTGTTTTCTTGTGTGCTTCATTTACTAATGAAAATATGTGTATGACATTGTATACTCTTCCAATATATTTGGTAATGAAATAGAACTTTTCCGGTGATACAACATACAGAGTCGAAAATGTAGTATACTAATCTTATAAGATTATATAATTTGACAGTTTATTGACAAAATCATATTTTTTAATTCTGTGTCTGTATAAAAATAATTAATAATATATATTCTCTTGTAAAATTCAAGGTTTGCGTGGTGCTGTAGCATTTGCTTTGGTATTGCTGATTGATCCAAATGTTGTTCCGACCCAACCAATGTTTGTCACCACCACTATTGCAGTTATTTATTTCACTGTCTTTATTCAGGGTATAACCATAAAACCCTTGGTACGGATACTGAACGTTAAAAGAGCAGAAAAGAGGAAGCCCACCATGAATGAACGTATCCATGAAAGAGTATGTATAATTAAAAATATAATCATATTTTTATATGTTTGAATTAATCAAATTATTTTAATTTACAGTTTATGGATCACATGATGGCTGGTATTGAAGATATATTGGGTAAACATGGAAATTACCATATTAGAGATAAGTTTAAGAGATTTGACAATAAGTTCATTAGACCATTCCTGGTCAGAAATTATCAAGGAAAAGAACCGAAAATTTTGGAAACTTATTCCAAATTAGCTATGAAAGATGCCATTGAATACATGCAGCGGAATGCTTCAACAATTGGAAATATTTCAGGGACTGAGTCAATGTCAGCCATATTTAGAAATTATACTGCTGGCAATTTTAATGGAAGGTGATCGTCTTTATCAAACAAAATATTGCAATTATATATTTCTAGCTATACATTACTGTATTCATTTCAGTCCCAGTTTCAGTCAATTAGATAGTTCAACTTGGAATATTGATATGCAGGAATTAGAATATAATCCTACCAAAAAAGATATGACGGATGCAAAAATACACCATCTTCTTGCTGAAGAGCTTTGCAAACCATATAGAAGAGTAAGTATCTATAGTAAATGAGTTTTTCATAAGAGAAGAACGGCTTATTGAGAATATTTTGCATACTTTTTTACTTTACTTTTTTACTTAGCTTCCTTTGATAAAATGAAAGTTAACAATAAAATGATTATAAAGAGATATTAACAAAACCCTTTCATAAATCTTCATTAATAATTAAAATTAGGCATATTTTATTATTGGATGATTCGTTAAGTCAAATTTCTTAATAAAAATAATTGTCATTTTCAAAATTCTCTAATTTGTATTTTATTTTGCACTCTACAGTCATCGTCCTTAAATGATTCAAAATCGAAGGTGAGCCGGAAATAAGTTGAAACACAAATGTATTCGTTTATGTTGACTGCTTTTGATTTTACCTTTTCATCTCAGAGGCTTTTTGTCTTTTTTTTTCGCTTTTGAATTTTAAAATAGAACAATTGAAGATTTAAACAATCTTGGACGCTTAAAACAACGAAGAAAGCATGTCATCGTCATACACATTTATATTTTTCATAATATTAGGATTTCATAATAAATGTAAATATTCGTCTTAAATTTGTAATAATATTATTGCAAGTAGTATTATTCATTATCTTTAATATTTTCACAGCACATTTATATGAAATCTAATGTCTTGCTTTGCCTGAAAATGTGTGACTTTCCCATATTCGGTGATACCTATTATTTGTGGCTTCTTGAGTCTTGTTTGTTCTATGTCCACAGCGTTGAATTATGATTAGGATATTTTAGCATATGCAAATGAAATCAATCTCGGAGAAAAGGATTTTTCTCAGACCATGCTTGTTCTTTTTCCATTCTAAAAATTTATATATGTATGTATATTTATATTAATTGTGCAATGTTGTTATTGTTTATTTTGTGTCAAAATACATATACATATTACCTCTATAATGGATCAGCACATGCAAAAGGAATCAGATTATCCACTAACACATATATGTACATAGTTGCTATTCCTCTGTAAGTAAATAACTTCCTCAACATGAAAAAAGTTTTTGTGATATGTATGAATTACACTTTTCTATTTTTTAAATTGTAAAGTGTGTCTTTTAGTTAATGGACATAGAATAAATAAAGATTCTAATAAGAATAGGTATAAAAAGGGAAAGATATCTTAAGCATGGAAAATAAAACAGAAGATTAATTTGTGGTGTATAGGTTTTGATTATGATAACTATTGTTTAGTAATGAATAAATTACTTCTTATATTTTCATTTCAAAATAAAAACAAGAATTAAATTATCGGTTCCATTCAAAATAGAAAGAATGGCTCCACTCTTAGTAAATGTTGAGGTTTTTACAAAATGTATGTTCATTTTTGTATATTTTCAGCATCGTCGGTTAAGTTATAGTCGTCACGCTGTTAACGACAGAGATCTTTCTACACAAGTGAATTATAGAACTCACATGAACATTAGAAGATTAGTAGGTGATAGAAAGCATCATCACAAACGCAGCAAAAAAGTGAACAAGGTATTTTTTTTATATTTGTAAAATATTGGACAAACATATGTATTTGAAAAATTTATATATATATTTTATAGGAAGGAAAACAAAATCATGTTAGCTTCCCAGAATTCCAGCAAAATGGGTCAGCCAAGCAATTTACCCACGGTAAAAAAAAATACTATAGATTAGGTACAGTTAACACTTTTCAAATTGAGTGCAATGTGCCTGCTGTATGTAGATATTGAGCAAAATTCACCTTGGCATGAAAATAGTTTGATTTATATTATACCAAAAACCCTGTCTAGTATTTGATATTATTAATGGTTGATGATTTGGAGATAATGGACAATTAAATATACAAAGATTGGTGTATTTATGGAAACACTTTTACTTTTTTATATTTATTTCTCACATGCACAACTATTATAACGTATGTAATTATATTTATTATTTATATTTAGCTCTTTTTATTTTTTTTACACAATTTACTAGTTTTTGAAGAAAGTTATGTTGAAATTATAATTTAAATCACCGTTAAGCATGCTTTATTTACTTTTTATTCTTGAAATTATACTTTATGCATCTCTAGTGAATCAGTTATCAAAATTTTTAATTATCAAAGATAGGACCTCTGTAATTATCGATAATATACATAAATAATACAAACATTAAACTTCATACTTAGGTTTATGCAAATATACATGTCTATGGTAATTGATGTTACAGATTATACAGAAGATGCCATAGATATAGCAGATGGTGATCTAAAACCAACTGGTCGAGAAGATGACGGAGGAATTATGTTTACAGCGAAAACTGCTTGTAAGTATTATCAAGTATTATTAGTTAGATTATATTAATTGTCAATTAAACCATTTGATGTATATTTTTGTCTTCAATATGAACCAATAATATTTTAAAGAACAAAAAACTTTGCTTAACAATCACCAAACTGAAGTTTCTATTCACAAAGTATCATATTATTATGGTATTTAGTTGATTAAGTACCGCTTTTTATAACATACAATATAATAAAATATTGTCTACATATATTGTTTCTAAATAGTGTATCATAATTATTAGATATGCACAAAAAAAATTAAAAGAGAAAATCAAAGTATCCTCTACATGCATTTAATAAATACATAATATTAATAATCAAAGTTAAACTCAAATTAATTAGCAAATATGATTAAAAAATAAGTTAATTTTTAATGTAAAGCACTTTGGTGTGGCATGTGAAGAATCCTTGCGTGCATAAAATACATATATATGTGAATTATAAAAATATTTAGAGTATATTATACAGATATATATATATATACATATTATATAAATACATAATATGGATTTTATTTGCTCTCTTTTTACTTCATATGCATGACATCGAATGGTTTTCTCTCTTCTTTCCCTTCATCACTTTTTATTTTTCTATTGCAATTTTCAACAAAACATACATTATAATACAATTTTGATATTGATGCCAAAAAGTGATTTCTTCACTCAAGCCAGCTTTTTATATTTTGATAATTCGCCACTAATAAAATATGATTAGACCTTTTTCTTACAATGTGTTATAATTTGTTTGAAAATATAATATGGGAATTGTATAACTGGGTTTAAGCTAATTGGTACAATATTGAAATTTTATTTTAAGAAACATTATACATTGGTATTTGTTTAATGTCTACAACATATAAAATTTGTATGCAATGCTCATAATCATGATGGATAGGTATTATTGAAGACATCAGTCCATCCTCTTCAACCAAAGAAAACTCCAGCTCTTTGATAAAACAAATCGCCAATTTACCCGGGTTCAACCCGCTTAAGGCCAGACTGGTGAAACAGTACTCCAAAGCCTCTATCGAGGAGATCCTACCGACAGCCGTTGAGAAGTCTCTACCGTGGAGGAGAGATAGGTCAACATATAATTTTGGTACGTCCACCGAAAGCTGGTCTCATTCTTATCAGAAATATAAAAGTGGCTCGGAATTAGACACCTATATTTGAAAGTTATTATTACTTTATTTTTAGATTTTATGTGGCTTTTTCTATTCTTCTTTAAGTTTTACTCGATGCATGTGGATACTTGTAATTTTTTTTTTATCTATGAATGCTTTTTTTCACAATTTTAAATTATTCTTATATTTTTAGCTTATTCATTTACTTTATAAGACTTTTGTCAAAATTTTACTAGATATAGCTATCTTAATTAAGTACAAAAAATGTCTATCATTGTAATTAAAAGTTAATTATCTCACATAAAATATTACTTTGCTTTATTGAATGATAGTGGAAAATATGTTGAGACACTTTGTGGTATAGTGTATAGCGTTACAGGTTCCGGGTTGAGAAGTCTCAAAATCGATTCCCGTCACCGACTATTGTTATCCACTATTCATTGCTGTGGTGACCTAGGAAACTATCACACTATATATTCCCGCAATGGCCAGGGTATCCTGGCAAAAGCTTTTTGGAGCATATATACATACAAAAAGCACACATGTATTAAAAAAATATTATTTAATTCATTTCCTCAATTTAATTCATATGTTGGTTTCATAGTTACACTACATAATAATACTTATATTGCCATCAAAGGAAAAACACAGTAATTGAGAATAGGTGTTTCACAAATTTCAAAAAATAAAACACAATTTAAGCATTGATGTATATTATAAAATAATCTTTTTAAGTAAATGCTTCAAAATCTGTTAAACATTGTATGATACTCATGTTCATATAAATTGTGTTTTGAATTAGGCAGAATGTACTGTGTTTTTACTTAATGTGGTTGTAGCTACATTACTTTTAATTTGTAATTACAATGAAATATGTACATATATTATTTTTATAATTTTTCTATTTGTATGGCTTAAATTTATTGTATGTATGACTTTAGATATGTATTAGGCAGAGGATTTTCTTTCCATTTTCTTTCTGTTATATAAATTATTATTTTATTTACCTGCTCATTAATATGTGTTAACATACATAATGGTAATATTGTGTGGATTAAAAACAATTCTGAATTTAAACAACATTTTTATGATGTTAATAATTATGAATTTGAATGTTCAACTTATTCAGAGCATTAGTAGATACAAAGTAAATATTAGGTTTACTTATGAAGGCATGCTTTAAATTATGCATAGAAACATTACCCCTAAAATAGCTTTATAATATTAAAACTAATTTCAGTATTAAAATTTTATATAACATTATTTTTTATTATTTCAGTGCCTGATGAAGATATTCTAGAAGAAGATGAAAGAAGACAATCTAAATCATCTGATGGTAAGTTAGATTTATTATTTTATTAAACGGTTATGGTTTTATGGTATTCCCCAAACTCTTTCTCATGTATACTTTGTATTCCGTATCATTACAAAGCAATAATAACATCTTAAAATTTTATATTACCCCACATTTTTCATAGATAACTATCTCCCTGGTGATCCGAACAGAGTTAGTACTCCGACAGCAACAGAGACTATGTTGCCGTGGAAACGTGAAGATGAGGGAAGTGCGGGATTAAAACAAAGTGAATTCCCTTCATGGGCATCAAATAAAGAATATCTTGCTTACAATTCACCATCAGCAACATTCCTGGGTAACCATAACACAACTTACTTAATTTAATTATGTTGCCTTTTTCTTGAGTAAACTTTGTATTCCTTTCAATTTCATCATCTAATCTGAATTTACACAAGCATGTACCTAAGAATTTAGAAATATAATTTAAAAAAAGATGAGTATTGAGCTTTAACAAAACACAATTCATACAATAGCTCTCCACTACATATAATATACATTTATACATAACGTGTTAGAAAAACATTTGGTTTATGACATACTTTACTTCATTAATATTTTTCTAAGTGTCTGGCTATTAAAATTATTATAAATGAATGAATAAAACCGCACCTTGATCTTTTTCTAAATTAATTCAAAGTATTGTATGCACAATTTAATTTTTTCCTGAATGTGCACTATCAAGTCACTTATTTTATTTTTTCTTCTTTCTTTCTCTCTTTTTGCATCCTGCACGAATAATAGGAGGCATTGAGCAACCTAAGCAGGCCAAATCTATAATAGGTCTTTTCCGACGAGAGAGCTCATGTTCTACTGGCGGACCAGGCAGCAAGGCTGGACCTTCAGGGTCTGAAGGTAGCCTACAAGCTAATGAGCCGACTTCTACAACACCTACGCCAAAACCTCATTTATCAGCCCGCAGTTACAGTGTGGGTGGCCCGGCTGTTCTTTTGATGGAGGAGGTAGGACATGCCGATCCTTTAGGTGTGGCGAGCCGTCCAGCTAGTATAATGCAAGGTCCTCATAGAGGTCAAACTAGAAGAGGATCAATGCTCGAGCTAACTGGGTAAGATTAAATATACAGAGCATACTTCAGGTAAATATTATTTTAAAATAATCTAATCAGATCCATTCCATTTAAGCCGTTTGTCTAGAGATGCAATTATGGAAGAGAAATGCAGTAAATCTCTTCCGGAGAGTGAGAAAATGGGGATTAGACGAATATCAATGAAAAATGACCAAAGATCATTTGGAACTTCATTATTATCAAGCTCATCAAACTCTTCAGAAGAAGAATAGTACACCTATTATTTAAATTGAAAATATTGCTTGTAATAAAAGAATAATGCACAACTCACTAACAAACTAGTCTCAACTACTCAAATTTCATGATTTATAAATAGAAACAGTATTGCCTGTTTGCAGTAAGTTTATTTTCATTGATTTCTTAAATTTAGTATTGAGATATTTTACATAGGCAGCACTGCACATAGGTAACTCAATGTTTTTGTTGAAATCAAATAATTATTCATATGTACTTCCTTTATTTGGTGCTGATATACTTATTATATTAAAGTGAAGTAATTAATATATTTATTTTTTCTAGTGGAATTTTATATACATTCTATAACTTTAACGGATCCATCTCTGTAAATGATTTCATGTATAATCTGTATATAGTTGGTGGTTAAAGATTTATTCAGTGATGAGAATTGAGAAAGAGAAGACTTAAAAGTCTGTCTTTGTGACTGAAGATGAATAAATATTTCTGTTAATGATTGTAAATACATTAACACACCTATGAATTTGCCTTGAATATTATGAACGATTTGCGTAGTTTACATAATAATTTGTGTTTGCAAATCCTAATTCACTTTGTAGTAATTTATGAATCAATGATAATTCATTTGAATTATTATGAATCAATGATAATTAATTCATTGAATAATTTCAACTATAGAGATTATAAGTACAGTACTTCTATTCTTGTTACATCAATTAATGTCTACTTCATTACTATTTTTTTAATTAGTGTAAATCTACATTTAACTAGAGCTTATACATATGTATTTAACATACATAAATATAACACTTTCCATCAAAGGACTCAATGGTTCATATGTATGTTTGTATTGCACTTAATTTTTATATTTCAATTGTAATTATCAAAAAATACAAAGGAGTGCCAAAAGGCTTCATTTAATAATTTTCAATTTTGAAAAACCGTTTTAATATAGAAGTCGTGTGATTTTCTTTTGCTGCACATTATTTTTATGTACTTAAAAAGTGAGTAGTTAACATCGAACCAATTGATTTTTGTCATGTGCATTATTTCAATATAATGTATTTTTGTACAATTTATGTTGTTATAATCTTATAATAATACATTCCTTTAAATTTATAAAGACTACAGTTATTTGGCTTCAATATTCTTGTTCGAGGCACAATATATTTTTTATCGTGTTTGATTGCAACCGAAGACTTGCTCGTGTAAGTTTAATTAAATTTAGACAATATTAATCTAGTTGTGAACTGATAAACTTACCCATTGTGGGTAAGATATTTCTAATAGGTAATTCATACAGTTATGAAAACTCCAATTGGTATGCAAACAAATAATTTTTATCAATATAGTATAGCATCAATATTTGAACTGAAATGAGGAATGTATTGTGTTAACGAATGCACACAAAGTAAAATTCAAAGATTCCAATAATATACAAGTTTTTAGCCTTTAGGATGCAATTATTAAACCATTTATATAACATTTTTTACTAAAAAATAATTTGGCAATTAGCTTTATAATTATGCTAGTGAAGTTGATGACACTAAAAAAACTAGTACATATTTCATTGATTTTCTGTCAATATGCATGATGAATATTCTATAATATCGCACTTTAAATTTGTCAATTATACCAGTCATGTTAGCTCTAATATGCCTCGATATTAAATTCCTCACAATGTGCGGCTTTCAAAGTGCAACGGTCACACATCGGTTGATTAGACAGTAATTTTAGTTTATAAAAATGCAGTTACAAAATTGTAGTTTAAGATGGTATGCATTGAAATAGTATTTACAGTCAACTATGGTTCGATATTTACAAAATATAAAAAAGATACAGATCTTATCAAAATATAGACAATAGGAATATGAAACTCGTAATCATACAGAAATGCTCACATTTATGATCCGTTCCCAGAATAGCTTTTTCCGACCAAAATGGTTGCCCAAATACCGTTTTGACGTATACCATAATATAGATGATGATTGTTTTTGTTGAATCGTTTGTAATAATAGCATATAATAAAATTTATAGAAGAAAAAAATAATTAATTGTATAACAGCGATTAGTTCAGTCCAGATCATAGTTATATTTGTTGATTTTATTTGTTTTGTAGTTATTTTATTATTTCAATATGCAAAAAGCCATTAATGTCCATAAATCTATAGATTAGAATTTTGAGAAATATGTTTGAAATTTATTGTATTTTCGTACAGAAAATAAATAAATCACTCAAATGATTGAATCTATAAAATTATATGTGTATTTTAAAGTATCAAAACCTGTATGTAAAAAGAGTATTTTTTTCATGAAAAAAAAAAACAAAAACAATGTTTGAATTTGAGAAAATATATATATATATACATTAAGTTTCAATATAAGTTTTTTATTTAATTATTAAATTAGGTAGTAAAAACAATAATACAAATCAATGAAATTATGCTATATAAATGATAGTATTAATTATTAAATTTGATTTTGCTGGGTTCATATATTTAAAAAATGCCGAATTTTATATCATTACATTACTTTCTGAATCAATTTTGATAGTTTGGTTGTGCTTTTTCACACATTATTTGGAGTGAAACACTTGAGAATGTCCCTATTGTTTACCAGTAATAGTTTAACAATGGATTTTGTTGACAAAGAAAAATTTACACGGATATTGTATGTTTGGTCAACACGAGGAGCCACAAAAGAGGATTGAACACTTCTATTGAAAATTCAATTCAATACAAAATAAAACAGAGAGGACTTCGTATAACTCGGCGGGTGGACTGGATCAGAGCATTTCTCCATTTGTTGTACGAACAACGACGGGTGGTCTCACTTTACTATGTATTCAGATCTTATTTAACTGACAGTATTGAATGATTCCAAACACGGGATTACTATCAACGATTTCTTGTGTCTATTGTCAAACATTATCCGCGAAAAAAAGTTAAGCAACCTTATCAAATAAAACAAAGCTTTTGGTACAGTATTGGAGGGTTTGGAACGATGAGTTCAGAAAAATCTGAGGTTACTCCTCGGTTAATGTTGGTTGACAAGATTCGCGAACAAAACAACGTTTGGCGCATGATTTTTGGATGGGTGACCGTATGAAAATATATGTGGTTGTTATCGCCACCCTTCAAGTATATAGGCATTCTAAAAGATAAGAAAAAGCCTCATTATATCTAGTGCAACCCGTAATGACTAACGTATTTTAATTTTGTTTTAATAAAAGAGATTTAAATAAAACAAAATATCAAATCTTTATGTACCTGTTTAGTAATGTAACGAATATTCGCATATTTTTGCATATTCACACAATCAGTGCGAATGTTAATATTAGAAAAAAAATTGAATATAATAGTATGTTCATATAATCAAAATTCAATTATTTCTTATGTTTTTAATGTAAGAAAAATTAACTTAACCTCATAATCATGATATTAGTCTTGACCTTAGCATTTGGCATTATTTATTTTCATTACCTACTTTGAGCAATGAAGCTTAGCAATTTAATTTTTATTAGTACAGATTTGTTTTACATCGTACCAAATATTCGCATTTACATGTGAAATGTTTTGGATTATTGATAACTAGTGAGTAAAACTGCATATTTACCCCAAAAAACTGTTTTTTCGATGATACGTTTTTAAGAACTACAAACACATTTTTATTTTATTTAAATACTCGTCCATCTACAAAACAGTTAGTTACTTTACATAAACATTACTCACAATGTCCGGATTGTGCTAAGATTAATTTTGTAGATAGAAAAAAAATAGGACAAAGGAGAAGAGACAATAGGATTACATAAACAAAGAGGACTTTTGACTGGTGAATCAGAAGAATTGTCTATTTTTTGCACCAATCCATTATGAGGACATTGAAGCTAAGTGACAGATTAAATAGGCGTACAAATAAATGCTAACAATGCACGTCGATAATCACACAGATAACCTCCCACTGAGATGTTCATTACTATTAGAAGAATTTCGCGAGAAATCACTAAATAAAGTTAGCTATACCTTATATTATATATTTGAAGATGCATTCCGAGAAGGGAGTAAGTATGAAATATTCAATGGTGTGTGTATATGCATAAGTCACTTCTTCACAACGTGAATATATATGAATAATATGTATAATATACCACCGAATGGAGTTTTTAATTTGAGACTTGAGGCTGGCTCGTAAAAATGAAAGATAAATCATATGAAGTCATATAGTGTGCCATACACGAGAATGGCGTCTCACCACCACGCCTCTGTACTGTGCCACTGAGCTATATTCAACATTTTATACTGAATATCATTTTAAAGATATCGAATATCTATGCGATTTTATTACAGAATATACTCTTGAACTTATTAATGCAATTAAAATTTCAAAATAGCCAGTTAAACTTAGTTTATGATGTTGGTAGAACAATACCTAATCAATAAAATCAATCACGGTTATCACATTACAAGGTCTAGATTTTGACCATAACTAAGAGATTTAGCACGTAGCATTTGT
The DNA here is from genome assembly GCA_022606485.1 of Agraylea sexmaculata. Classification (NCBI taxonomy): domain Eukaryota; kingdom Metazoa; phylum Arthropoda; class Insecta; order Trichoptera; family Hydroptilidae; genus Agraylea; species Agraylea sexmaculata. The sequence goes on along the minus strand of JAGTTH010001123.1, from coordinate 46,706 downwards.
ATTTAAACTTATTGTATAACATGATAAAATACACAATAATAATATTAAACGATCCGTTAGTACCTATTAAATTTGGTTTCCACATTAAAAATATTTTTAAATTATCAAATTGACGTAACCTAAGACGCTTAGTGAACTTTTTATTTATTTATTATAATAATCCAACATCGAACATATTTAAATTAACGTTTTATATAGATTATCTTGTTTATAGGATCGCTAAATGCCCCGAATGGACACACAAAAATATATAATTGATACAATATTCATAATTTTTTTGAAATTGAACTTATTAAATAAAGAAGAACTCGATTACTTACGGTGTTTACTACTTAGGATTTATATTTCTTTTATGGAATTGATCCATGATTCATAGCCGTGGACGCGCTTTTTTAACATTTTTATTTACCGCAAGAGTTGATTAATTATTATTAACATATTGAATATAATACCACTGATATTAGAAGGCCGGAAATGTGTATGACCAAATATCAAGATTAAGGCAACACTAATTGTCACACTCAGCCTCGTCTGCTTGGTCCGCCATCTTGATATTTATACATCCAGTCGTCTGGCATTCATATCGGCGGTAACGGTTCACGGCGTATTTACATGCAAATATTTTTAAATAGATATAAATATTGGTTTTATATATTATTTTTTTAGAAGATGATGATGACTGGTGATATGGATTATAATATTGCGGCATACCTATTTCGATTTTGACAGAAAATTTTGCAGAGGAATCTTCGAGTATAATATTTTTATTGATTATTTAATAAAAATAAAAAAATGTACAATATGACGAATGTTTTGATTAATTTAAATTTTAAAATAGGTTCATATATAACAACAATTTACATGTTTTAAATAAATAATTTGAATTTAAAAAGGTTGGGCTGGTAAGTAAGTAGTATTATGTTGTTCTCACTAAACAACTATGCCGGGGGCTTGTTAACCAGCGAGTCAGCTTGCTCTTGTTTGGTCCAATGTTTACTTTAGTGCATCCTTGTCTTTTACATCTCAGACGAGAAGGACAGGATCTTAAGATCCAATATACGGTGGAATTACTTTTTTCATTTTTACCTTTTTTAAAAGCCATCGCCTCCCATCGCGAAGTCGTGATCAGATTTGCACATCGCCATACACTGCCTCTTTACTACTCATAAGGTTTTATCATCATATGTTGGTTAAAGAGTAGTACCTAATCAGAATAACACCACCCTTCAATTAATAAAGTGGTGATAATTTGTCATTGATTAATATACAATTACGATAAAAGATGAACACGTATCAATAGTGGACAGATGGAAGGGTTGTCGAACAAATCCGAGACATGGCACTTGAGTGTGTTTTTTATTCAATAATGGTTATTCTCCGGTCTTTGGAGCTCGTTAATATATCAAATCACTTAAGTACACATTCAATTCGTCCGTTCTTTTTTTATTTTGGTTCAACATGAACAAAAAGAGGCCATAAAAACGACCCAAGTCACAACCGAGACCCGCAGCGGTCAACTCTCAACATGTTCACTCTCATTCTGTTCACCACACTACAGATAATATTATAAAAAATAATTAAATACTAAAGATATACAGGGTGGATTTTCAACCAGTGAGAATATTGTAAAGCTTAGGATTCCTAGGCGTACGTCGCCGTAAACGTACACCGTAAATACGGTAATAGAGTTGCTTTGCTGTATTCTTCATCAGTTTATTGTTAATTAGTGCCTCGCCCGAGGCTCAGACGAGGCATTAACTAACAAAAAACCGATCATAGGTGTAGCTAAGTAACTCTACTACCGTATTTACGGTGACGTATGCCTGGGAATCCATTACTTAAGACGGGGGAGATGATAGAGTAAACATATGTAAAAAATAACAATAAACATATTTAAAAAAAAAATTATAAATAATTAGCGAATATAATCGAAATATAAATCGAATAATTCCCTGCACAGCTTGGGTGCCTTACAAGCAATGGTCATATTTATTTCAGATAAATTTGGAATGATTACAGTTTATAATTATGAGAGGAAAAAAATGTGGTCGTCATTCATTGGACTGTATTTATGATTCCAATTAATAAAATTACTTTTTTAATATTTTTGCAATACCTAAATCAATCCTCACAAAAAAACACAAAAGTAAATAAAGAGAACTTATGCGAAGTTTACAAGAATGCTACGATGGCATTATTGTGGTTTGAAATATATTTTGTTTGAGTAGTGAGCTTTGTGCAAAATAAACGAAATGATGGTTACCCTATAAGAGTGAAGCCATGCACGGCATCAGAATATTGTTATTTGTTTAGTCCAGCTACAACACTACCTGTAACCAATAATTTATTCTACTACACAAATATGTTTGTACCTATACTGCCTGTAGTTTATTTATAATATAAATTAATTATAAATTTAACCTAATTTCTCTACCGATCGATAAAATCCATCGTTTATTCAATATTATAAAACACACACATAAACTAAGAGTTTACTTACTAAGGGCCGTATTCAATATAATAAGTGTGTGCGTGCGGTGCGTATGCTTGTACACCAATACTACCAAGCTCTAGTCTATCCCTACACACACCAATAATATCAACTCTAGTACAACTCACTAACACACTCTCATTGCACTATGATATAAAGTATTTAATTATTATCCTCACTTCTTTATAAAGAATTAAATTGATCAGAAATTAAGAGGGGAAAATTATTATTTTCCTTCTTCACTTCATTCATTTTATAATTTGTATCTACTTTGTATTATTGCATTGTTTATGCAATTAATATACTATTTTAAATCTTTTGAATTGCGCAATGAAAGGATTAAAAATATTATAAATTTATACCAGCGTAATAGCTCAGGGAATAAGACGCGTGGCTACAAATATGGTCATGGGTTCAAATCCCGCTCAAGTGAAAAAAACAGATCGGTTATTACAACTGGGAGATCGGTAATAACAATATTAAAATCTCGATCGCTAGCTAGCAGGTACTGATTTCCTAGATTGGGGAGACAATTAATTAACACTTTGTTATATCTAAAATCCCAAATCTGTAAAAACCCTCTAAAAAACCCATTCCAAAAACCCTCGGGTGTATTTAAAATAAACTTTAAATCACTAGAAACCTTCATAATAATAAACATCAGGAATAAAATATTTTCATGACTCTTTGATTTGACAAAATTTTATTTAAACACTAATTATTGATTTTTTTAAAGGAAAATGATGTCTGAAGAGTGTTTTTTTTCTTTGATAATGGTGGCTAGTATTGTTAAGTGTAGCTAAAGTTCACAATAGTAGCTATGTTTGTTTATTGTCGAAAGCTCCTCCGGTTTGGTTTTGGCAGGCCATTGCACAACAGTTCAGTACAAGTCGAACCCTTCGACGGTGAACACGTCTTCATCGTCTTCCAGATCCTCATTATCTTCGAAAAGAGACTTCGTACAGTTCGACAAGCTTTGAAATGAGACTATATTCCGTGTGAAATATTGCATTGAATCAATCAAACGATGGAGTTTCATTACTTGGAGAGGGTTTTCCCAATAATTATCTCTCTCGTCTTATTGACAATCGGTGAGTTTTCATTTACATATTTATAATTTTTAATATTTAATAATATACTACTATATTTAATTGAAAAATATATCAGACGTTTTCGAGGCCATAAAACAAATAAAAGCTTTCCGTTAAACATAATTTATGAGCCTCGTTGATATTCCTTATGCACATATATGTAAGGCCCACATTCATTTCCAGGCACACATGCACCGGGATAACTAATTAAAAGTGAAATATGAGGGTCCCATAAAAAAACAAAACGGAATCATATGTTTACATACGAAACTTACAACTAGCCGTAGTATTATTTTACAACGCTTAACACCTGTTGTCATTCAATTTGATTAACGCGTGAGAATGTTTGTCCAATAATTACAAGACGCGTGTTGCATTTATTTACTATACATATAATTTTATTTACAAATCCATCATGCGTTTATGAAAAAGTGTCATGTCGAATGACGAAGGAACATGTGAGTGTAGGAAATTACTTAACAGATCCATCAAAAGCTCACAATGCACTTGTCACAGATGACTATTGTCAAGGATTAGGACACTTCTTGTGCACATTTCTGGAAATTCCATTATCGAGTTAATCTGTCCATTCAATACGACCACAATGGAATGGCTTTTTGCAGCTGGTACAAGATTTGCTAAAGTGTGGCTTATGATCGAATAATCCGATTTATATAATCTGATAATTATACATGTGGGGGTTGTGATCGATTATTTTGCAATAAGCAAACACAATTAATAAAAATTTACACACAAAAGGTTTTCAGTCGATTTTAATTCTACTGCGCCTGTTTGAATATTTATTTTAACAATTAAAAATAACTGAAAGACATTTTAAAAGTAATTTGATGAAACTGCAATGCTTGTAATATTGACGTTACGCATATTACGACGTCATATTTTATTTAAAAAGTTTCTTAGTATATTCAAAACAAAGGATTTCTAATGTAGGTAAAGAAAGCGATTTTAACCATTTAACATTTCTACAAAAGTGACTATTTTTTCTCATGATAAATAAAATTCTTGAGATTTTCGTAAGCTTTTCAGCTAATTCAAGTTACAACCATAATTTGGTTACATGATTTTTGAATGAAAAAACTATCTGTTAATTTTTTGGATCTGGCATTCCTTTTATAAAAATTCGATCCCTGATACAAAACCTGGACTTAAAATATACATATGTATGCACATATATTTGTTGAGATATTATTTAACCTACATCAAGAAAAATGATGATATTTGTTATATATTATTTTTTATAATTTATAGATGTGGGAGCTGGTTTCCGACTGAACCCTGGATCTAGACATGGAACCTGTGAACAAGTATCCCGTAAAGCTGCAGCCTTGGAAAGGGCCACAGTGACCCTTCACTCCGGAGATAGTCTGTTTGGAAGATGGGTGTCTGAAGAGTGAGTATAAGTTATTTGATATCACCATATGCCAATATTCACCATACTAATGTATCAGATTTGCTTCAACATATCCGATTTCCCACACGGGTGGTCGGATATTTCATTAATAATACAACAAAGAAAGCTTAACTAAATAACTGATAGTACGAAACGAGTATTAATAAGCTCCATTGTTTACAATCTCATTTGAATAGAGGCCATAAATGATTAGTCTTGTTGAGATGAAACTTTGGCCACGACCCATGTCTTCGGTTTTGCATAGAAAAGACCAGTTTGAGTGTCACCACAATGGCGTGGTCAAGTCACCATTGCTTGCTGCTGGAACACCACCACAAATACCATTCTTGTGGATTTGCAATTTAAATCCCAGCAACCTGTACAACCAGATACTCTTCCTCGCCATTGTCTTGCTCGGGCTAACGATCGATTGAATTTCGGATAAAATACACAATGCTACCCGTACAATTTATTTCAAACAAAAACTGCACTCTTTGTATTATTTATATCTGCAACGATTCCAATAAGATTCATTATATTCTTTAAAGTTACGCGGGTCAACATTTATGTATTAAATAATTTAGATTTGATATCAAAGATAGTTTATGGCAAATGCTGTGTAGAAAGTAATAGATTCCCAGGCATACGTCGCCGTAAATACGATAGTAGAGTAAACTTAGCTATACTTATGATCTGTTTTTTGTTAGTTAATGCCTCGTCTGAGCCTCGGGTGAGGCACTAATGAACAAAAGAACCGATCAAAAATACAGCAAAGCAACTCAATTACCGTCTTTACGGTGTACGTTTACGGCACGCCTAGGAATCCCAAGCTTAATATCAACAATATATTTAACCCCTTTAATACAAAAACTATTAAAGTTAAATAAATGTACACACCCCATCATATTTTACACGACTAGAGAAATGGAATATAGTAATAATTTGTTTATTTATCGATTCAAAGTGTACATGATTACAATAATTGAAATATTCGTGATAAGGATGATGGTTATCTGAGTCACGAAGTACCGAGCTGTGGTCCTTGGAGGAATTCATTTTTCAGGATGCCATCATGAATAATTCACGGTGCAGTTACCAAGCATAAATGATAAACAATATATGTATATTGTGTATAAATATAGAGAGAAGAAGAGGCAAAAGGAAAAAGTGGTCCTCCTCCTCCTCTTCTGATGGGATTGTTGGTTTTAACAACCGTCGACCGCCTCCTATGGAATCACCTAAGATCCTCAACATTGCACAATCTAAAAGTTAAACCAACCGAGGATTAATCATATAGTGTTAGAGTTATTAATTATTTAAAAACATTTAAAACTGATGTCATGTAATGTGGTTAAAATGCAGAAATGTGGAGCTTGGGATCAATGTTAGCCTATTCCACTTAAAAAAAAGTATACAGACTTAAAGTACTGGGTACGCGGAATACAATATGTAAAATCAAAACTGTTATAATTCGTCAAGTTTTAATGAAATCATCAGAGTTAAAATAAAAAGTATCCTATTCCAAAATATTTTAATATCAAACATGCTCTATTCCAAATCCGCTCAATGAAATCGTGAGTTTTATATTATTTGTATTTTTAGTAATACATTATATGATTTTTTTTATTTTTATACATATTATTATTATTTAAAAATCCGGTCATTATTGTTTTGTTAATCTTTTATTTTCATAATTAACCTGTTCCAAATAAATTAACTTTCAAAACTAGCCAATTCCACTAGAACACTTTGCCAAATATCTCAGTCCAGCAAAAAGTGGAATAGGCGAACATTGATCCCAAGCTCCACAGATATTGTAATATTCAGGAGCTATAATCTTATAAGCACATTCATGCAAGTGATCCAGTTCGTCTGAGCTTTAGTGCTTTTTAATAATAATGGAAAATGTTGATATTCTCATTGACATTGTTGGTTGTGATGATGTTATGATACAGGAGGTACGTGCCAGACCGGTTATAAGAAACATGCCAACAACACCGAGACTCGATTACCACTTACGTGTAACTCATCGATCATTTCTTAACTGCCTTAACGAAATTTAATTAACTCTCGCATTATTTTATATCAGCCACACTGACCAAAGTTTGATACCCCTGGCTGGCGCTTTCCCATTGTTTGTTTTATTGGCTTAAGTGCTTTACCAGCCATTTAAACTCACGGACCTTCGACCCGCAATCATGATGAGAAAGTATACTAAATAAATACAGATTGAAAGGCAGAAAAAATTAAAACTGGTTTGTCGAATGCGCGTTTAAGGAAATCGTCTCCCATCAATTCGATGCTAATGTAATTCGCTGAAAAGATGTAATGTAATATTCATGTAGACTTCTGAAAAGCGACATTTTTAACTACCATAACTTGTTCCCTTCCTTAATTTGTATGCATGTAATTTATTATAAATCAAACGGCACGTGGACCTGTATAAATATTTATATAATAATCTAATTGGAATGCATCTTGTGGTAACTTCACATAGAGACGCCCACCTAAAAGCTTCCTCACGTACAAGAAGCTTCGTGGAAAGCTCACCACACTTTTACAAATATTTATATACAATTATAATTTTAGAACACCACCCAAGTTATTAAATTAAATGAATATAGTTTAAGTTCAATACTGATGTCAATTTTTTAATGCGATTATCTTATTAATTTTATTAAAACTGTGCTCGTATATACATTCAAATAATATGTTTTGACAATAGTTTAAGTACATTCCTTAGAGGATTTCTTTTCTTCTACTTATGTTTTAGTACATCCAACATTGACAGGTGATTGACTGAAAAGAGATGATCAATTTGGATTTACAATGATGGACATACGATCCACTGAATACAAAGTAGTCGTGACTAGAATAATATCTCTAAATTCCCACATTAAATTATTATAAAAAAAATGTTTTCCTTGTTGTTAATGTCCCAACGAGCTGGTGCATAGAATTTAGGTACTTGGTATTCAATATTTGTATAGGGAAAACCGGTCCTTTGGTAGTTTGTCTTGTTATCCCAATTTACATATAATTGCGTCTGAAATATTGACTCGACGAGCCACAACAGATGTAACCGAGTAATTGGATATGTTTGTTTTGGTATTAGTATTATCTTAACTCTTTGGGAACCAAACAAGTGTACCTCCATTTATTTTGTAACACACTAGTATTTCAAAGAACAAGATTTTTATCAGCGGGCAACAAGGCCTCGAGGTCTACTCCTTCTCCCAACAACATAACTACAAATTGAAATTAAAACAGATAATTTATTATTTTTACTCCTGTGGTGTAATAATCTATTTTGAATTCAGAATATCGTTAAGAACTCTTTACTGATTACGGTAAATTAAATAATATTTTTTCATACTTTTTATGGTATAAGCTTTGTATTCAATAGATGATATAGGATCACTGACTATGTCCGAAATTAAAAAAAAGTAGAGTAAACCTGGATCAAGGATATTCCAGTCACAATCGAATGATTTTTAATTCGGGTAGGATTATTCGTGGTTGGAAGGATTCGAACTGCTTCAGTTAATTATAATTAAAATGCTTTATAGAATTCATATACACTGCTTTTAATTGCTATTATGCACTTTAGCCCAAACATTCATCTACTGCACACTTGTAGGTGTGTTGTTTTAAATACATTATTTATTTTACACGTGTAAACGTGGTAAATATTTAGATAAAGAGAGTGGAACTTTAAAGCGGCACACGGTGTGTTTAAAAGTCCGTTTTATGATAATGTCGTTTGTTCAGCGGTCGATTCCCGGTCTGTTTTTAAAACAATACAAACACATAAAAAGGGAAGAGGTTTGTTGGTGGAAGACATGATAAATCTTGTAAGAGGACACGTTCTGGATAATATTTATTTGGGTGGCTCGTTATCGAAGGGACCGTTTGTGTTCTTAATTAGACTATCTCTGTTAATTGCCCACTGAATGCTGTTTGACTATCTTTATTGAATTGTCACCCATTTAACACAGATTGACCTAAAACGTTTTATTGTGAATAAATACACGCGATCAGGGATTAAATTTAGTAAATGTTAAATAGGCGTATGGCTAGATGTATGCACATACATATATTTATAATTTAATCTGTGGTGAAGATCTTCGGTGTTTGGTTTTGGATTATAAATTACCGAAATGGTCTGTTGCAGCTGCACGGCTTTTGGATCGGACAAGACAGGTCTGGAATGGAACACTGTAAATCCATCTTTACTAACAAGCAGCCATGTGCTATCCAATACTACTCCATATAACTTTGGATATACTCTTTCATTAGCTCGCCTTTCAGCTCCACTGATGAAAGATATAATAACACACACCTAGTATATTCCCTATAAATCACTACAACATCACCCGGCATTCGTGTTGTAGATTTTAAATTAAGAAAATTGCATAAAAGTTTGATTACACTGTAAATTGTACTACTAAATATGATGTATCGCTAACAATTTCCTTATATTATTACGGAAATTTAGTCGAATTAGTTCAAATATTTGAAAAATAATTATAGTGGACGTTGCTTATGATTATAACCTCGTAATTTATTTATTATTTGTTGAAAAAATCGTCACGGGAAACGGAATTTGAATGCATTCTATTTAAAATCGCGACTTTCTTTATTACACGAAGGAAAAACTATAATTATTTCGATACATTTTTAATTGTTCGTGTGTTTACAAATATAATATTGATCGTTTTAATAAAGAAAGTGTCTAAAATGCAGGAAATAGAGTAAAAAAGAGGTTGGCTCCGGGTTGTCCCGCCATAGTATTGGGAGAGTCAGCGGGGGTTCCAAAATTGAAATTTCAAATGCGGAATGCATTCTTCAGCACAGCGGGCAACACTATTTATTTTATGCCAGACCCGTGGATTTATCGTACAACAATCTAAAAGTCAACTTTATCTCTTTTTATACACCTAGCATATACGGAGAATCCCTGAATGTTTGCTCAACTGCCCATTATATTATCGTAGAGCGACCAGCCCTCCATTATTGTGACAAATGAAAACATTTTGGCATGCGTTATTTATTATATTATAAACCAGTAACAATATTGCAGGTAATGCCTGTATAAAAAGATATATGTATTTCATAGAATTTATCCATACAATAAATAATCTGATATAATTTATAACAATAAGTCAGAAAATGTCTTCTTCAATCTCTGTAACATCGAGTAAAGAAAGACATTTAAAAAAAATGTTTATCTAAATTGAACAAATTCATCGAGAATATTAAATCACTACCTTTGAATATAAGATTTAACCTGACTTGTAATATCAATTTTCAGTCATTTAAAGTGTTTAATATAATAGTGAGTGTGTGCTTGCGATGCGTATGCGTTATACCAATACTACCAAGGTCTAGTCTATTCATACACACACGACTCACTAACTACTGTTATATTGAACACGGCCCTAAACCCATTTAAAGTTCAGCCGAAAATGAAAAAAAAATACCTATCCTGATTGTTTAATATTTGCGGCATTTCACTTGAATTATTGAAATGAGTAGGAACGGAGCAAATTTTTTAAATATAATTTGAAGACGTCAAAACAAACCAGTTCTTTTCAGCATACAATAATATTCAAATAAGACGATTTTGCATTGAAATGCTGAAACCCGATGCATTTCACAATAAACAAGACCGCGTCTTCCATACAGCCGAACACAATAGGGTTGGCTCGATGCTACAAAGGATAAGGTGACACCTCACATTGCACCTTCTGTTTGTCCTCTCCTCTGTTTGAATTGACGTTATTTGTTTGTACGACCACCTCTTTTACCGTTTGTTATTCCCTCTTTTATTTGATCCGGGAATACACAAATAATACGTTCAAAAGGTTCTAAATTTCACACTGTTCACTATTAAATTATCCGCTGAATGGTGTGTGTTTTGAAAAAAATAAAACTAAATTAAAAACGGGTCATAGATATAAATAATATTATCATATTCATAGTGAGACTGTTACTCGAGAGCCCCGAGATCCTAAATCACTTGTCACTGTTTTGACAAGGGACGGGTTGTTTTATTTTGGGTATATTTTTTATATCCACAACAAGACATGTGCACACATTATGTTAGAATCAATATTCAAATAAAAAAGCCATTAGTAGGTATAATGTTTATTTTAAAAACTAAATAAAAACTGGAGACTTTCTTCGACCCAATTGTATTTATTCACGTACAATATCGGTAGTGTAATTAATATTAGAACCTATTTTGAGCGGTCAGCCATCTCAAACAATTATTGCTTAGCTTCGTTGATTACGAGAAGCGTTGCTTTAATTAAGTGTTATTTGATTGTGCTCGATTTTATTTAAGACACATTTATTATGGCCCAAAAGCACGTAAGGAGATATTCTAAAATAATATCATATTTCTATACGTTGTCGGATGCACTAAATAAATCATTCAAGTATCAAATGACAGTCAAGTGGAACTGTTTCTTTCTTATTGCTCCTCTTGGTGTGGCCCTCGTCACATGCACAATCAATATTTTGATCGAGATCGTGACAACCTGACATGTTATTCATAGAATTCCATTAACTAATCGAATATAATTATATTTTTTTCAGTTGCGAGACTCGTCCTGGACCAGAATTCCTCCTGCGCTCGTACACCTTCCATACAAATAATACATTCAAATTGGTGCAACATTATTATGGCGATGATTCTTGCAGTAGTCCAGTTTACACGGTTGTCGCTCGTGGTAAACTCCGCCCACCTCACATATACTCCTTGTCTAAGGTTTCTGTCATACCGCATAACTCCGAGGTGGCTAACCAACTAGCCATGAAGATAAACATGACCTGTTCAGGTAACTATTCCAACACAAACAAATTTAAGTAATATTTATATAGAAATATTAATCTTTTAAAATTTTAGGTCTGGTGAGAAAACGATGGAAGCCTTTGAAGGAATATTTTATTTTGAACCTACCTGAAGATCTTGGTGGGAGTAGTCAAAGATTCTTTTCATCAAGTTATGGTGGTCAAGAAGGACACAAAATTAAGTCTTATGCAAGTAGGCGAATACCGAAATCCCACTTAGAAAGCTTTAACTGCTTGGATGCGCTTACGTTGGTGTTTCATGAACTACAACACTACAAAATTAGAATCAGGCCGGCTGTTGACACTGATATGAAGGTGACTCATTTTCGACAGGAACTGCTTATGGGAGATATTCATTCAAGGCTTGAATCAAGGGCCTTTTATAATCCCACATCATATCAAGTACCTCTGCTTAAGATTGACTCTACAATATCTGAAACATTGGGTATTGAATCCAGTATATTTATGAGAGGAGAGTCTTTACTGAATATTGATACTAAAAGTATTATGCATATTGGAGGACATGCTCGTCAGAAAATCTACTTAGGAAACTTTGATTTTGGCAGAATAGAAGATTTAGAAGCTATAAAATCGACTAAAACTATGGAGAGAGAAGATGATAGGCTCGAAGAAAAGCCTTCACCTGAACCTAAAATCCTTCATATTTGTCATGTGTGTGCCTTAATTGCATCTGGAAATGAAAAGAATCCACCATACCTAAGTGTTAAAGTGTCTCTCCCACTGCGCTTGGGTGGTGAGTGGGTATCCTTGAACTGTGAGAGTAGACCGATGGGTTTATACTTAACCAGGCATTTTAGATTCTATACTGGTGATAATACATGGATAGTGGAGTACAAGTTTTACTCAGATACAGTTTGTTCTGGATCGAGCTTTTCCGTCACTGCTGCTGGCCATTACAAGCAGGGGAGGTCTGGGGTGTATGTATCGGGTGGAACAGAAGTAGATTTCCATTTAGAACGAGCATCATTAACTGTTTTTGACCCTCACATGATGGAAAACCTAGAACATGATATGAATTGTGGCATTGGTTCATGGAAACTCGGAGTACCGAGAGAAATGTCTAGTACAAGTGGTTGTAAGACATTAGGTCTTGTCGTACCAAATATAGAATATGAACTTTTAAAGATGGAAATGGATTCACACGGTTCATTTTTATTGTATATGGGGCAAGCTGACACCGACAACAAAAGACGAATCTTAAAAGATAGACCCACTGCATATCAACCTCCATTGGTACAATGTCAAGATTTGCCAACGCATTCTGAAAGTCTTAGAGAAATACTCAGTAGTCCACTTTACAGTGATGAAGAATATAGCAATTTATATGATTCTAGAATACTGGCAATGGATTTAGCTGACAATAGTGCATATCGTTCAAAAACTTCACATATTTTAGTTGTGATTCCTTTAATGTCAATTATTGTTCAATTTTTTAAATACTAACAAGTAATCATAATTTTAAAAGTTTTCTTTTTAGAAATTCAAATGTGATATAGATTTAACAATGTCTTTTTTTTTGCTTATAAACACATTTAAAAGTAGAAAGTAGTTATTTTTTGTGCATTGTATATGAAAAGTGCCTTCGACATACGATAATGATTATTAATTTTGTAAATACTTAGTTTTTATTGTGTTACCATTTACTTGATAATGTTTATATTTGATGTTTGTTTTTTTTAGAATACTTTTTACTATTAGATTAGTTTTAGACTTATTATATAGAACCTGTAAAAATGTAAATAAAGTTTAATTTTAATTTTAGATGATATTATGCTTTATCATAGTAAAAAGCAAATAATTTCGGACAAATTTCCCAGTCAAAATTTAGATAGTAAGCCTAATAATATAAATATATTTTTATATTAATATTTTTTCTAATTATTTAATATTTATTATAAACAATAAACATAAATATTTTGAATATTTTGTGTCATTAATAATAAACAATGTTTTCTAAAAACAAACATGATATTTTATTGAATTTTTATATTCATCAAATTCATATTTTCATTATTATTCATTGTTTAATTGCACAGTAATAAGTATGTAAGATACAAATTCTTATCAGATGGTTGTGCTGTTTAGCAATTTGATTTATGAAGAATCATATATTTTGTCTGGTAAAAATAACACACACTTCCAAGAAAATCAATGTAAATAGATGTGTATGAAGAGATATGATATCACAATAGCAGTGGAAGTATAATATAAAGAAGGATTTAAATTAGAATTGAGTGAATAAGTATGAATTTCCTGTATGAGAATACTTCACATATTTTTTTTTAAATTGAGAAATGTTAAAAGATCATCACAAAGATACAACCGCAAATACAATTAATTATTTTAGTTTATTTACTTACAGTTTGAGAATCAGTCACTATACCATGCTAAACAATGGTACATAGAAACTATAATGTCGTTTTACTCAAAACAGGCATTTAGTATCATCGTGGTTATCATTCTATACACCTCAATTCTTATAAGAAGTCTATAATGTACAACCAAAGTCACAGTGGCAATAAACATTTGGAAATTGTTAATCTCTCTTACATAGACTATGGAATATTTGCGTTAGTTCTCATTCTCTCATCTGCAATCGGTGCATATTTTGGGTTTTATAAAAAACAAAAGACAACAGCCGATTATTTGTTGGGTGGAAAGAAGATGGGAATTTTTCCTATAGCTATATCACTTGCAGCAAGGTAAATTTATTAAGTTACAGTTTCTAATATATTATCATTACTTAGAATGTTGATTCAAATTTAATATTCTTAGTTATACTTCAGCAATAACAATACTTGGAATGCCTTCAGAAATTTATACATTCGGTACACAATATGCGACTTCATGTTTAGATAGCATTGCCATGGCCTTTATTATATCTATTGTTTATTTGCCAGGTATGTCATAAACAATATTAAAATCTTTTCGACTAAATAACTGTAACTAAATATATGTTTATTATTCTATGCAGTTTTTTATGGACTTCAACTAACTTCAAGCTTTGAATATTTGGCATTAAGATTTGATAGAAGAGTACGGCTTATGATATCATTCATTTGTCTTTTTGATATTATAGTGTTTGTTCCTATTGTAATTTATGCACCGTCTATTGTGTTCAATTTAGGTAAAGTAAAGACATATTTTACAAAAACTTTACTTCTCAACACCTAAGCCCAGAATTTACAAAATATTTCATGTTTTCAGTAACTGGAATTGATTTGAAATATGTTACTGTGGTTGTGAGTCTAGTCTGTATATTTTATACGGCAGTTGGAGGTCTCAAAGCTGTTGTATGGACTGATACAATTCAGTATATAATGATGAACGGTGCCATTTTCGCTATTCTCATACTCGGTGTTCCACACGAAGGTGGATTTAAAGAAATTTGGAAGAAAGCTGAGGAAAGCGGCAGGATTGAATTTTTTAAGTAAATTACAGTGTTGTGCCAGATTTATTTTATAAATAATTATCTAACTATATTTTCCAGTCTAGATCCTAGCTTCTACACCAGAGCAACAACATGGTCTGTAACCATTGGGCTTTCCATGAATTGGATCAATTCAATGGGAGTGCATCAAACCTGTGTTCAACGATTTCTAGCAGTACCAAGTTTTTCTGATGCTAAAAAGTAATAAATATATCTAAGCATATTCGTAATAAGAAAGATTAATAATATTAATTGAAAGCTTTTAAACTTTTAGAGTTCTTTACATATATATTGCAACCGTTACTGGTGTAAAGGCATTGTGTCTGTTCTCGGGAATGATCATATTTGCAAGATACAGTGGATGTGATCCTCTTACAGCGGGAACAATTTCTAAAGCTGATCAGGTAAAGGAATTCTCACAAAATAATTATTTTTCCTTAAATTGAATTCCTATGATGATATGGTTTATTTACACTATAATATTAGATTTTACCATATTATGTGATGGACACAACTAGGAATATTCCTGGATTACCTGGACTTTTTATAGCCGGTATTTTTAGTGCTGCTCTTAGGTAAATTACCAAACAAAATCTATTTTTTAAATACTTATTTATAAATTAACTTAAAAATTCTAGTACAATGTCAACAAACCTTAACACAGGGGGTGGAGTGCTTTACAAGGATTTTGTTGTAATGTTTTTATCCAAGGATGTGTCTGAGAAGACTGCGAGCAAAATTATGAAAGGGTTAGTCATACTTTTGGGATTTGTAACAATGATGTTGGCATTTTATGTAGAAAAATTAGGAAATATTTTACCAATGGCTGTAAGTTTCTCCGGAGTAACAACTGGAGCTATGTTGGGAACATTTACTCTAGGCATGCTTTTCAGGAGGGCTAATGCAGTGGTTAGTATTGAATAAAAGTATTTTTTTAATAAGAATGAAATAGAATAATACAATTTTAATCATTTTAGGGTGCGTTAGTTGGAAGTGTATTTAGCATTTTAATGATGTCTTTGATAATGTTTGGAAATAAAGCCGCTATAACAAGGGGAGATGTCATTTACCCTACAAAAGAGCTTTCGGTTGAACAGTGTGATGCAACTGTTAATATTACATCGAATCAAATGTAAGTACTATATTATATTACTTGGTATATTATATGATAATTCATATTATATCTTTTAGGGACATACAATCAGATGGAGAAGTATTCTTCTTGTTTAAACTGTCCTTCATGTGGTACTCCTTGTTAGGAACAAGCTCTACAATAATAGTTGGATTGTTGGTCAGTTATTTAAGTAATCCCCCAAGTCCAAATCAAATAAAACCTGAATACTTCAGTCCTATTATAAGGACAAAGGAAGAGACTGAATATTTATATAAATCTAATATTGAAATGAAGGAATATATTGGTGTTCCTAATATAGATAAACATTATATTCAGTGATACTTATTACTTAAGTCAAACTAATGTACAAAATTGATAAATATTCTTTTTTATTACTTCGACGACTAGAAAATTATCTGCATTTATTTTATGATAATTTTTAATGAATTAGTTTTTTTTGTATTAGTTCAATATTGATACAGACAAGATACCTCCATTTTAAAATATTTGTGATGTAATATTGATCTGAAATTGCCACAAGCAAGATGATACAGTTAGATCTAGGTATATTTCAACTTCCAAAAAAATGTATTTGATGAAACTAAATATATTATATTTGGCGACGCAATCAGCTTTATAAGTACTAGACATTGACTACCAGTAAATTTATTATCATTAACATTTTACATCTTCGAAACTAGTTAAAATATGTATTAGACTACTTATTATCTGTTACAGAAATGAGCTGATCTGGCTGTTGCAATTAATTTTTTGTATGAAAACGCATGGTTTTCTAATAATTTTCTCTAATATTTTGCGCTTCGCGGGTGATGTGTAAAAATTCATATTTTTTTTAAATTAAAAAATATTTCTTTTACGGGGGCGGCAAATTTAGGGTTGGATGCTACGCCTTTGATCATATCTGATATAGCATCACTATTGGACGTGGTTCTTGTGTATAAATCAGGTGTAAATCCCAAGCTTTCAGAATAGCCATTTAATCATTTTAACCGATCGTAAAACATCTGCAGCCGGACTTCTTTCAAGAACATTAAACCCACATGTATCTTAAGGAAAAACAATATTTAACACTCCATACATGTATATATAAAAATCCATGGCAAGGATGAAACGTCGTTTGGCTGCATTCCATTATTAATGCAGAAGACAGTACCTCCTGCCCATGTTCTTAGTTTTTGAAGAAGATGGGGAGCGACTTTATGTTGTGGATTCATGTATAATTTCGAGGTTTCCAATGAGCGAGGGTCCTCTAGATTGATGGTTCTGTCGGTCATATTTTATTCACGGATTTCCTTTGTGAACACTCGCTCCCTGTATTCCCTATTCAACTATGTTAACACAATCTACCATCCTTTATAAATCAACTATCTGTTTCCACGAACTCAAAAAATAAATACATAAATCACCACGTTGAGAACACTTGACGTTTTCTAAATATAGACACATTAATTAGAGTACCATCAATATTAATTAAACTATAATTAATTAATCGATGTCATATATACAAATTTTTATAAAGCTTTGTTTATTATGAGTATCAAGTCGTTCTAAAAATACTAGAAAGAAACAGGCTCGAGTTAAATAATAGTGTTGATATTCAACACGAGTCCAAGAATATATTAGTCCCATGGGTCAAACACTAATGATTTTCAATCAGTATACGCATACCTAATCTTAAGACCTACAACAAATCAAACAGATCGAATAATGTGTATTATAAAAGGTAATAATCTGTGTTGCACCCTGTAGTGATAGTGAGTATTAGTAGGTATATTGAAAGCCTCGTAACGACTCAACTAACGATGACTACGCGCTACGACGCGTATCATTACACACCCTGTAGCACTACACGGTAATATTACTATACTTAAATAGCTACATCTATACTATATGAATATTATACACTATAATATTACTACTACATTGCTATCCTATCATACTAGGCTATAGGAGAGCCAATATGTTCATATTAAGTGTCGACTAAGCGAAGCGATCCGCCATTATTAACCCTCACATTGCGACTATTGTTTCAAATAATCGGGGTGCAAAGCCGAATTCATCATTCATTCAGTTTTATTGGCTTTCACAACAAATGTATACATATATATCAAAACAATAAAAATAGATATGATAATAATATCCAGTAGAGGAACATTGGCTTTGTTAAGAGTCATGGAAAATGAGAAATGTTCAGGAATTCATAAATCCTAAAATCAAAAACATGTAAAAATAAATAACTAGTTTTTAACCCATTGTTTTAATTTTTGTGATGGTTTTTTCCTGAAATTCCACGGCTTCAATTCTAGAGTCGAGACATGGAAATTCTAGAGACGAGATGGAAAGGCGGAATTTTCCTAGTCAACTGAAATATTGGCTGATCACCAAGTCCTAAAGGGAATGGGAATAAATACGAATTCGGGAAGTTAAAATTAACCGAAATACATCGAATAATATATATTAATAGACTAATAATGTCATTGATTAACAACAGGCCCAATATTCATATCAACATAAAATCCTAATTTTTATTATAAACAAATTGACTCATCTTACTAGGTGAGCAAAACGTGATTTCATAATTTCACGTTAATTTATTTTTGTCTTTATTTTTTTTTCATTTTACATTAAAAAAATGTTGCCCGCCAGTTCATTTCTTCGACTAGGGTTAAGTTAGTTTCTTCCTGAATATGCACCATGAAACTTCAACCACTAAGCGAACTAACAAATTGGGCTAATTACCAGTATTGGAAGATAGTATAGGATACTATGAAATGTGTAATCTTGATATATCACTGATTTATGATGATTAATCTAGTAAAGTATATACCACCACGTCATATTCAGATGAAATTTGCAACGTTAGTAATCATTGAGCCACGTCATTCCCAATTTGCTATAACTCGTATGTATGTATTGAACCAATAAATAACATTTGAGTAAATATTGTATTATTTTTTTACTAGCATAATTACAGTACCTTGTGTTGAATTATTGCGCAGATTTATTTAATCGTCCAAACAAATATTTTATTTTAGATAAAATGTTATCTTTTATTATAATTTTCTTGTAACAATATATGTATAATATCAAACAAACAAAACGGTGGAAACGGGCATGGAAAAAGATATTTTTATATTTTGGAATTAGACAACTGAAAACTGTTCAAATATGTATATAATATATCCACGAACGAATGAAGAAATATGTCTGAAGAATATTATTCTAGCTTGAAAAAAATATTAAGGTAACATTTGCTATCCAGTTGGATAAAGAAAAAAATCCGAGAAGGTAACTGAATTATATAAAGTGAATATTGATGACAATGCGAATTCAAAAAGGGTTATATTCGGTCGATTTTATGAATGTGAAATATATTTTTTAAACCCACCTGTTATTTGATTGTGGACCAGTCAACTACATCTGTTGCGCCTTTTTACAATCCATTGTTTCCACCTCGAAAGGTTCGATTAAAAAGAGACGGTGAAATATGGCCCAATTTTATTTACTGTGAAAATCCAACCCTTTTTTTACGAAGATATTATTTAACGATCCAGCTTCTGTGATTTTCATAATATGCATGAATTCCGTGGGCTATTTCTGGCAGAGCTGAGCCTTTCTGATGCCAAAAAGTAAATAACCACCCGAAATATCATTAGGCTATCATCATAAAAACAGAAATAATACTTAATTATGATTACCCCAGTGTGGAAAATGAGATCATATTTACAAGAATTCTTTGCATTTGCATTCCAAAGATGTATTTAACGAGTAAATACAATACATTTATGTTATGTATTTTAAAAATACACATAATATTTTTTATAATAGAACTAAGTTTTCATAAAATTTGTATGCCGATTACCGATTCTTAAACTACAAAATTATTTAGTCATTATGATGATTCATTACATTTATAACCGCTAAAAAAACCGATGAAATTGTTTAAATTGTAGTCATGTTTAATATGAATTCAACAAATACATTCGAGGGATAACTGGTAAAATGCACTAAGTCATATTTTGACGATTTTGAGTTAGGGATGCATTTGTTTATGTTTTCTATTATTTTCTATATTTTATATTATTTTCTATCTACTGCTTAAACGCACTTAGTCGTCATCATCATCAATATTTCGGGAGAGAAAAATTAACTAGTCAAATTTACATTTTTAGTTTCTGTTAGTTAAAATAGAGGTATTTTTAATAATTGTATCATATTTGGAAAGATAAAAGAAGCCATTGACTTGTAACCACCAGATTGTAAATTATTCAAACATACACCATAAATTTAAAGTTCTGTTAAGACTGTGATTTTTTTTTCACTAATTCGCCATTACCTCAAAACTATGAAATATGAGTGCATTTTGGCAGTATACTCCCGATATCTACTATTTGAGATATACATATATTTTATTTAATCGATCATAAGATCTGCAATAAACTATTTTATGACAATAAACTATTTACCTGAAAGACAGTTTATTTAAAACCTGTTATAAATGCAGCAGGGATAATATAACAGTAACTACTGAATCGTGTCGCTTGTATTGAATGTATTTCAAACCAAATTCAATTTGTTATACAGTATGTATTGGATCTAGTAGATGGATTGGATTTTACTTTTTTTTAAATATAATGAATGATTTCTACAACGGAGTGTATTAATTATTTTTATAGACATACATTTATAGGAAGTAAGAAATGGTAGGTACTTAAATACGACAGAAGTAAACAATTAGTGAGTTGTAGGTACTTTCAAGTAAGAGACTTCACACCGGCTCTACTTCATATTACTCTTAAGCTAATTAGTTTTCAGTAGCGAGTATATGAAACAAAGTTCGAAAATTTATCGAGTTGAATTTAATTTAAGTTGGTAAAAAATAAATACATATAAGTATGGAACATATGCTCAGTTTCCAAGAGGGTGAAACACGATAAGCCCGCATTTAGAAAAACACTGAATAAATAACAACGGCCCTGTTCAAATAACGATAACACTGAAATAAGTATCTCAAAATACTTTTAAATAAAAGGTTAAATAATACCAAAATATCAAACGAATTGAAAACTTACTTGCGCCGAAGAAAGTTGCTTCTCTCGTATTTATACAGTTAAAGTTTGAAGTGGAACTATTAAACTTTTCAGAATAAGGCACATTAAAGAAGGTACAAACGACGGATGAAAGTTTCAATTTATTAACAGCCGCTAAGCTCAAAGCAAACTCTATATTATATTAAACTCGCCACGTCTTTTCTTCATATTTTAAACCAATTTTATCCCTCTATCATAGCAAACTTTAGAGATAGCCACGGGGCATATAAAGCTTTTCGATACCTTGTTTCTCTTAAAACTGATTAATATAAGTATGTATACCTACAGTTTTGAACACATTTAAATTATTTAAAGAAAATTCAATATGGTTCGACCTTGCCAAATTTAATAATCTAATGATTAATTTTAGCCAAAAGAGTGATATTATTTTTAAGTTTCATCTTCTTCTCATTTTTATACAAAAAATAAAATTGAAGATAGTGAACGTATAAATGAAATAAGAAGACACATGGGATAGTGCGAATAAAGATTAACAATTTAGTTTAATAAAGAAGTTGTAAAACAATTAATTTGATTTGTTTTTTAAACCATACTGAGTCTTTAATTTTTGTTTATGATAATTATCCAGTAGGTTATTTTTTTAAATTTAATCTAGATGTTTCCACGAATAAGAATTTTTATGGAAATTTTCTTCTATTACACCAAAATTATTAAAATATTTGAGTAAATTTAATATGTCTGGTGTCTTAGTAATTTTGTTTTGCCTTTTATAAAACGTTGTAAAAAAGCACCGTTAGAATTGACATTATTAATTGAAATTTTATTGAAAGCAATTTAAATAAGACACCTTAATAATATAAAACTCGTAAAAGAGTGAATCATCTGAATAATATAAAGCTCGTATAATATGAAAATATAGATTGTAATCATATAATATGTACATTTATTAACTAAACGTGTAATATTCCAATTATTACCAAATACAAGCACGGGATATGTTGTTCAAATAACTATTTCAATGGATCCCATTGCTATTGATACGTTCCTGACATACTCAGTAATATGTACATATAACTTTGAGAATTAATGCATTGACTATGTGTTTCATCGAAACAATTAAATATAATTTGCTATAACGTAATTGAACACAATAGGTAATAATTCATTTTTATTATAAAATAATGACATGTACATTGTAGGATTAAATAAATTATTATCCAAGCCTCATTGATGATATCGATGTGAGTTTATGGTTTAAGTGCAAATTATTCATTGTACAGACTTTTACATGGTTTATTCGTTTAAAGTGCAAATCGTCCAATCTAAAGGCGCAAGAGTAGCTTTGAATGCTTTGAAGTATTTGTTTTATGTAGGTTAGCTCTCTAAAAGTATTTGTTATATTTATTTTAAGATCAAAATAAGCGTTTTAGATCCTAACAGACTGAATATCGTTGTTGAAATGTCAAAACCCCGTATGTAATATTAGGAAGGGATATTTTTCGATTATTTGCGAATTCCTAACCGACCGAATGATTCGAAGTAGCATTGATAAAATTTTATTTATTAATTGGATTTTTGGTAAATATTTATGTAAGAAGATCATTTCTATGGACTATATTTTGAAAAACAAAAAATGTTTTCCGAAGTTATCCATAAAAAATATGAGGGGCTCAGAATCAAAAGCTCCAGTTTCTTTATCTTTTTCATTAGAACGGATTCTCTTAAATCAAAATACAGTAAATTGTCCTCTTTTCTGATGTTACCTAAATAAGATTAAAACTGGATTTAGGAACTATTGATTCAGAGCCCCTCATAAAAAGGTGTCCTAAAATGAACGCTGTAATTTTAATTACAGTCTTAATTTTAGGACACGCTTATTGAGATGTAATTTTAATGTTTTTTTATTAATAAGTTTGAATTTCTGATTGATTCATGTAGTGAAAGGCATAAGATTAAGTATATAATAGCAGATAAGGGTAAACAGGCCCCACATTTGTATTTTGCATTAATATGGTTAAATTTCATCAGTGCATATAAGTAGCTGTTAATATTCTTAAATATTTAAGTAATGGTGGACTTGTTCGTATAATACGTTAGACTTGTATAGTTTAATTTATCCACTTTTTTTATTCATTATATGTATATACTATTTATAAATAGAAAAACGGTTTATAAACCCATTATTTTCGTGTGTATTTAATGCCAGTTTTTATTATGTAGATATTCCTTTATGGCATCGTTCTACAGATACAGCATTTAATGTTAGAAGTATTAAAGCTATATAACTAGATTAAGTCATAACAACAATATAAATACTTTATTTGTCAGCAGATAAACTCGTAAAACCGTGTTATTGGGCACACTTGTTGAGAGATTGCAAATTTTATAAAATATAAATAGAAGCTCATATTGATATTATAAAGTAAAATAATAATAATCGATGACATCTAATTGGGTTCGTAGCAATTTGAATTAGTCTTGTTCACTACTGAAAAATGACAACAAATTTATGTAAAATAAATATATAGACACTTACTTGTTTGTATGCTTCTGTTAAATATATCGCTCCTGAAGACTCAGCACATCGCCATTCCTCATTTGCCCGGGTAAATATCTGGGATTTGTTCAAAAACAATCACTCACTCACACAAATTGAAGAAATCTTTAATAATTAATCAAATTAGATTCACAACACACCACAACATTCACATATTTATCAGTCACTACTGGCAATTGTTCGGTTTTTCAACAATTATTAATTCAAATTTGGAAATAAGCAAACCACGATTATAATTTGTTGATAGTGTTGACTTCCATAATTTAAAGAGAATTGTTATTTGTAATTTCCACAGTAATTTTATTATGGAGTCTTGTAGTCATCTTCAGAGACAGAGAGTCTTGAAGATAACTACAAGTTAGTAGTCGAAAGTACTCATAAGTAAAATTACTGTGGAAATAACAAATAACAAATAACAATTTTCTTTAAAAAATTATAATATTGTGTGTAAACATGTAATAATATTATTTAGATAAATTTTGATAAACAAATAAGGACAATGTATTTTAATGATTGGTTTGGGATAGAGTGTAAAAACCGATATTTTTTTTACTAATACAATATAAAATAATGGAGAATTTTCAGTAACTATGACGTATAGGTTAGTGAAGCTATATTATATAGAGTGAGGCTGCAAGTATTTAATTAATAAATTTGTTCCTAATACAGGGAGAAAACTAATTGTAGTATATTTTTTGTTTGTGTATATTATTATTATTTTTTTTAATTTTAGATATAAATACATATAATATTATTATATCATACTGCAGTACCACTAGAGCATTACGGGTGATCCCAAGTTGCCGTGATGATAGTGCAGCACTCGTCAGATGGAACATTAAAGAATAGAAAAGAAAAATCAATAAAAAATTAACAATAAATAGAAAAATTAAAAGAAAAACATAAAAAGAGGAACAATGTAAAATAAGATTTTAAAAAGATAAAGATAAAAATTTGTACACGCTCTCCGTAAACATATATAATATATATAATTGTCTAACTGTGTGTATGTTATATGTCTGTATGTCTGTCTGTCTGTCTGTCGGTATGTCTGTACAGATCAATCTTTCAAATATCCTCAGCGTATGTATACAGAGTCGCTATATACAGAAAAATAGTCCTTAATATATCAGGGTACAAGCATTAAAATTCCGTGTGCTCTTAAGTCTTTATGGAACTGAGCCATATATTCAAAATGGAATAGAATATTTGGTAGTGAGACTGCATTTAAATTTGTTGATTATTGAAGATATGCGAAATAGCCCTTAATATGTATCGAATACCTTCGAGATATCGTATACTTTCGTTTGAAATATGTTTGCTGTCAGTTTAGTTCGAAATGTATGAAACTTCAAAAAATGTTCATTTTCAATGATTGTTTAAACTATAAATGGGGCTTTTTCGAAATAGTAAAATGGTCCTATTTGACCGGCAACTAATGTAGATTCATCCATTATCTATAACACGTTTCATGTCTCTGTCAATAGAAGGTAGTTAATCGTAATCTGTAAAATTTTATATATTCAATTCAATTTTTTTGACATTTGACAGACAAGTGTTGCCAGGTGTATAAATAATTCAATTTAAATATTTAATCATAATTAATACATATCTAAAATCTCGAAACGGGTATTTTAATGATAATATCATTAAATTAATTTCAAAATAATTTTAGAGATATTTAATAATGCATAATAAATGAAAATTCTCCAAAAAAGTATTTATCGGGAGACTCGCTTTTTAAATATTGTGATGAGTGTTGTCATCATATGAAAACCGCGTTATATTATTTTATTAATAATTTTAATAAAATTTCAAACTTCTTTCGAATAAAAAAACAAACAACTTTTTATCTTCGTATTAAAAACAAATCAGAGCATTTCAAAATATTCAATAATTTCAATATATTTTTAGGTGTATTTAATTTGATAATGCATAACAATTTCCACATTTTTATACTTCATTTTTAAAATAAAAAATTCTTTAAAACTTCTTTAAAGCAACAATGAAATCAAAACTCAAAGATAAACGTCCTATTAAAAAAACAGGCAGAACATAAAAAAACATTAACAAATTGAAAATTTCAATTAAAATTACCCTAGTTGTTAAATAAATACCGACAGCGTTGTTTTACTGTATTAGTACCAATTTTGTCTATGATTAGTAAACAAACCGTATATTAACACACTCGTAAAAGTACAGACCTTAGAATGTTACATTATACCAATAATTATCAGGTAAAATACTGAAATTGAAAATATTATTTGTAATATGGAGCCGAGACGTCCTCCTATAAACATTAATTTAAAAATGCATTTATTTTATTATTCACAGGTTCCGTAGTCGTCCGATATATTTTCTGAGAGACTAGTTGGCTGGCTGCTAAATATTCAATTGCATTATTATCCTTTAAGTTGGCTATTTTTAAAAGTGGATTTAACAGTGTTCCAGTTTTCAATTAAATTGAAGCGGCGAGAAGAGATGGACTGGATTCCATTATTAAATAGATTAGTCAACACTTACTTCAGGCCCAACTTCACGAGTCACTGACAAATCTCATTAAATCGAAGGACACCCATTCAATATAATAAAATCATGACTTACTTTTGATCATGTTTTAAACAATTTCGACACTCATACAAACTTTCAAAGAAATATTTTCATCCAGAAATGAGTAATATAACTGCCCTTTGCAATCAACGGAAATATTAATAATTTGCAGGAATGGAAATGTACTCAAGTATTTGGCGACACAGTTTCTCTATGC
This sequence comes from Agraylea sexmaculata, assembly GCA_022606485.1. Classification (NCBI taxonomy): domain Eukaryota; kingdom Metazoa; phylum Arthropoda; class Insecta; order Trichoptera; family Hydroptilidae; genus Agraylea; species Agraylea sexmaculata. The sequence goes on along the minus strand of JAGTTH010001123.1, from coordinate 19,894 downwards.
AAAGTGTGTACATTTTATTATTATATAACACAATATATCAATACAAATCTGATACCCAAACATAAGACATGTAAATAAAACCAAATATGCCTCGAGGAAACGTAAGTTAATTTTACCAATGAACTTCCAAAACTGATATTATTTTTAAAAAAATAAATAAAATTTCTAATAATCCACTCAACTCAAATTTGGTTTTACCCAAACAAATTGTTATTTAGTTTTTAAGAATTATATTTTGTAATTGTTATGTCAATATTGCTTTTATTGTTGCTATTACTTATTAATCTACAAATTTGTAAATGGGTTTTTATTTTTTTCCCATTCTTTCTATAATTTAATACTATTATTCATGTCGAACTTATATAAAACATTCTCATGTTAGTTATAGGTAAAAAGATTTATACACTCTGTACACCACCATTTCCTATTTTACCAGGACTATTTCCAAAGATGTATTGTTCTACCAATCATTGTAAAAACTTATGCATAATAAAGAAATTGTAATATATAAATAGCCACAGGCCAGATAAAACTTTTTGATACAGTGTATCTTTTCAAACTGTTAAATATTCTATATACTTAGACAAACGAAATTTTATTTATATTTGTTTTAGTAACAACGACATATTGGTTATATTTATCACCATAAATATATGCATAAATAAAAAGCCTCACCAGGCTCCAAATATTTTATAAATTGATGATCATTTTATAAATACATTTAATTAGGTTAATGTACGAAGTGTGGGGGAGTTGAAAAGTTAACAAGCTGGTTCAAATCAATGGTCTAACTTATGTACAGATATGTTACAGTGAATCCGTATTATTAGTGATCATGTATTCTTACTAATGATTTAATAAAACTGTATTCGATTTCCGTTTCGTGAAAATATAACTTCACTAGAAGGTTTTAGCTAATATGTATGTGTTTTACTCTAACTTATGTTACATTGGATACGTATTTATTACCAATGAGAATATAATGTTAACTAAAAGCATATCCGAATTAGTTTTAAAAATTAATCAACCTACTTTTTATATAGCCATATGATTGTGTAATGCAAATCGACTGCTCCAGCGTATAAAATCGAAAGTGCAAAAAAATCTGTGTACTCTTAAGTCTTTATGGAACTGTGCCATATATTGTATGTATGAAACGTCAAATAATGTTGATTGTCAATCATTATTTAACCTATTAAGTAGGAAATAGTAAAATAGTCCTATTTGACCGGCAACTAATGTAGATTCATCCATTATCTATAACACATTTCATGTCTCTGTCAATAGAAGGTATTCAATCGTAAATTGTTATATGTTATAAATAATAATTAAACCGAGTGACACGTGACAGGCAGTGTTATCAGATTGAATATGTGCCTCAGTTCCATAAAGAATAAAAAGCACACAGATTTTTTTTGCACTTTATTATACGCTGGAGCAGTCGAAATGTAAAATTTTCAATAAATGCAACCAAATTCGTATCATTTCATTCAGAGACTGAATATTAATGGATAAAAATACGGATTCACTGTAACATATACTTGGTTATATATATATTTACAGACGGCTTGATCATCTGGGTCTTGTCTATCCGGAACCAATTAAGAAAGTTGTCTGAGAAGAAGAAAAATAGTTTATCTTGTTCGCTAGAAAAAGTAAGCTTAATGCACCGTATTTCGTATCGTTAATCAGTTTCCGAAGCGAAAAGCGAAAGCACTCACGAACTTTGCGCATTACGAACACTTTTTCGTAAAATGCGTCGCCACCGATGTGATATGTCCGTTTCAATATCAAAACTTCTTTTGATAAGAAAATGTAATATGTGTAATATTTATTTAGTAAATTGATGCAGATTTATTAAGATTTGTATTGATAATGAAAAGTATAGATTATAAATATTAATAAGTTTGAAAATTATTTGAGTTTAAATATATGTATACCTACATACGTACGTTATCGTAAATAAATATATTCTTTTGTTGATTGTTGACACATTTGATCTATTTTAATATTGTAAATGAAATAATAGAATACAGATGTACATATTACTATAAAAATATTTAAGTTGTAAAAGTCTCACCTCAGCAATACTTTCAGCTACTATTTTATGATACATTTTCAGAATCATATTCAAAATTATCCATAGATGTTTCAGGAACTCATGTGAAATCATCGACCATACCACATGCGATATCATTAGTTAATTCTTCAATTAAAATTTTATCAATATTTTTATTAAATATTTAATCCAGTCTAATAAATATGGAATCATAAAGATTCGGAATATTATGGGAAATAAAGATGGCTAAGGAGGTGACCAAAAACATGTAATTAGCTTTTAAAAAAGTACAACGGGAATATAAAATATAATGATAGGTATAATATGTATATCAAATATAAATTTCACTAATATTCTTTTGGTTTATTTAGTTTAAATTACCTTGATTGGACTGATACTGATGCGAAAAATCAAAATGCTCCCCACAAATTGTTCACATATTGACTCACGATTTGTCGGCATTCGAATTCTCAAATCAATTTGGTGTCCTTTTTAGCCAGACATGTAGATATATTTGTCGGGTGTCAAGGGGGTGGCAAAAGGGGTGGGTCGAGTTTCAGTCGATGGGTTGAGTTCGTTTTGCATTTTTATTAGATTTACACACACAAAAGTTGGCAAAGTCGGGTGCCGTGTTGGCAGAATCAATTTGTATCGTTGCCTGCTTGCTTCTTTGCGAAGACGAATTCGAAGAACTAAGTACAAATAAACAGAGTCGTCTCCACCATTTTGAATAATTAAAATCCAACCGGAACAACTCCCCTTCTTGTGCTCCGGGAACCGGATGGGAAGAATATGTTCGTGATTAGCTCAAACTTTCAGGCGACGACCCTCTTGATGCCGAATATTCACTAGTCTACGAAATTATTAAATTAATAAATTTCTCTCCTTCATCCAGTTCTCCCAACAGCCTTAACCTCGATACAAAATCAGGAATTGCCCAAATATTGTATCTCAACAATTTCTCCTTCTTTACTAAGCTCTGCCAAACATATAATCCCCAATTACGACAAAAACCAATTGTTTGTAAAATAATGACTCTCTCATTTAATATAATAAAATTTTAATATTGAATTTTACTTAGTCAGTTGATTTATTTTATTTACACTAAATACTTATCGCAGATTAAAATAAATTGCATTGGACTCTTTGTAAATATTCAAACTACAAAAAATTGGCATAGCCCCCCCTCAATATGTACCTTATTTGCCTTAGAATAAGGAATTATGTAATTATGCAACTTTACATAGAGATTTAGGTTCTTAGGAACTGTTTTCTCTTATTTAATAATAAAAAAAACAATATTAATTACAAGAAAAGTCTAGACAATATTTTCCCTAGCTTTAAAGTAATTTAATAAAAAGTCACATTATAATAAATGAAAAACAAGTAATTATATATGAGACTATAAAATAAAAAAACCCACATCCCATGACATAATATTTTTTACATAAGGCACATTATTATTTTTTAATATTTAGTTATCGGCAAGCCAAATGTCGGAAGTGCAATCTCCACCAGGGTATCTAAAAACAAAATAATATTAGATAAGGCTTATATAAATAAAAATCTACCATAACAAACCTCATTTCATGAGCAAGAACTGGTCCACCTTCATCGGTTTTGAACTCCACGAGGAAGTTTTCATCGACCTTCATTCCACCATTGATGTTATCAATATCGATCTTAACCATGAAAGAACCCTGTAAAACATGTTTAGTCAAATAGCTTTCCCACGTGCGCAAGGAAGGCTGTTTTTATTAAATATTTAATATGGATGTAGGCTTCTTCGTGGAGCTTGTAAAACAGCTTCTATTTTCCAATGTAAACATCAATTAAGGCATTCCCAATACACCCTTTGAATTTCAATACATATTTAATGCGAACAGGTAAGAAATGAAGTGTTTTCCAAAGGGGCTATAGTTTGCGGTGTTCTTGTAAATTTTATAACATCCTCAAGCGGTGAACTTGAACTCTCTTTGTTGTATTATATCACTTATTCATTCGCTTATGTGATATTAAATAATGCTAGTTTCAAAATGATAAGAAATAAAAACCCGTTATTGTTTAACTTAATGTTAACTTGAAATCAGATGAAATTGTAATAAACAAAAATATACATTCAGTATAGAGATTGACTAAAAGAATAGTAATAGTGAGACATAGGATAGAAACATATTTTTTGATTAGTACAATAAAAATAAGTAGGTTGCTTTCCTTTCTCATTTTAGAAAGAAAACTCACTTCGTCCGGTATTAATAAAACGTCAGAAAGTTATGTGCCTTGTGTTCATAAATTTCAGTTTAAAATAAAATCCCAGTTTAATTATAAATAAATATTCCCAAAAAGACAAACTTTCTTTAATATTCATATAAAAAATATATGGATGAATGTACATACATTCATACAAACTGTGAGTGAAATTAAGAAACGATATATTTTTTCCCGAAAATTATACTCACACTTTGAACGATTTCTGGATAAAATTGTTTATCCCAAGGAGAGTATAGGGATGAAGTCACATAAAGTCTTTTGCCGTCTAATGACAACTGAAGCATTTGTGGTGCACCAACTAAACGCCTCCCTTTGATGAAAACTGGAGATGGTTGTTCCTGTTGGGAATATACTATATAGATGATGGACTAAATGTATTTCAAAATTAATATAATATTCATAACATACACCGAGTTCGGGATCGTATGTGACTTTCAACTGGTCATTTATAATTTTTCCGCCGAGGAAAATCTGACCGGTAAGTTTAGGTTTCTCAGTATCGGTTATGTCATATTGCCTCACATCTCCATGTAGCCAATTCGTAAAGTATAAGAATTTGTCATCCAGGGATATTATTATATCCGACATCATACCTACAAGACATAAAAAAATGTTTGTAAAAATATCTAGAAGGAGCGGAGGGATAGAAAGAAAAAATACAAAATCCATTATGCGGCGCAAACAAAGTTTCATTTCCCTTTGGATTGTTTGTTTTTTTTTTAATTAGCTCCACCGATTGGAAATCGAATCACTACACAATGTCGGAAGCTCTTTTTATGCCGATTTCCAGGAATGAATTCAAATATACGCAGACGAATTCGATTACATCAGATTCAATCTTATTACAATAATAGTAAATATTTTCACTTGGCTCAGGATGAAAAGACTGAAGTATATTAAAGTTCAATAAACAGAGCCTCATTCAAATAAACTATAAACACACGTATAACAAACTTGTTTTTATATCTTATAAAAAGCCCCACAAAGTGTCTAAGAAATACACCACAGTCGTGTAACAACTACAAAGTTGTGGTTTTATAACAAATATTATTTTGTTTTCCTTTGTCCTGTTTAATAACTCCTTAGTGAACCACCGATCTCTATTCTTTCCTTTATGCCTTTTTTCCTTTTCAGCCATTATACGAGAAGAAACCCACAGGTCTCTTAATTAAAATATGACCCCGTTTCATACAATCATCTGTATTTGTGATTTCAATTAAAAGACAATGCTTTTGAGAGCGCGACATTTTCCGAGAAAAACAATTATTAAATTAGGCGTTCGTACACGTGTATCAAATTTTATTAGGTAATTATTTGAATATTACCATTGATTTCTGGAAACGGGTATCCTTCCACTTTTTTGGCTGGAACATCGATGACTTTTTCAGCTGCCCAAGTGGCGTCGTCTCTTTTGAAAAATCTGTAAAGCAAAGACTGTTCACTGAAAGCTTCACACACACATTTACTGAAAGCTCTTCGCATCTATTTTTTATATTTCCAACCCTTGTTTGTTCACCTTTGCTTGCTTTTAACAGACGACGACGCCGCAAATCCGCAACTAGCGTCGCCATTTTACAAATTGGGAAAAACCTTTTGGAAAAAATAATTTTATTCGTATATCACGTACAAGTCCCTCATCCGTATGTACTGAATCCAGAATGGGAAATACAGGGTTGGTATGAGCACGTAAAAAATAACTTTTTAGAATGGTTTTTTATATATACACAAACAATATAGATAAAACTAGATTTGTAGTAAAATATTTTCTTTAAATGAAGCCCTGAATTTATTTTATATAAAAATATTTAATAACACATAAGATATCATCACGCCAAGCAATATAATATAATTATTGTATAGATATTTTCCGTTTTGGTGCCTTATTATATTTATTTATTTATATATGATAATGCATATTGAGAAGGTTTTTACAAGTTTTAGTTTTTTAGATAAAATAAAATGTTAATTCATTGTCTGTCGATGATCTTAACTATTATTAGTTACACAAGTCACCGACAGAGTGGCTCTGCCCGACTTATTAATTGCCTCAGTATTTAACCTACAAACCAGGAAATCAAAGTAAACCTGAATCGAGAGGATCGATCTAGATATTATTAATATTATTCGCGATCTTTCAGTTATGTTACCTATGGCATTCAGTATTTGTAGTCACGCGTCTTATCCCCTGAGCTGTAAACAATTGGTAAACGCTGGTAAACGCTGGTAAACAATTCACAAAAGAAGAAATAAAATTAACCATAAAATATACGTAGATTAAATAAAATAAATACGAATCATTTAATTTCAAGCCAATGCAATGCACACAATTGTGAGAAAAATAAAAAAAACTTCCTCACCCATACTTTTAGAAGAATTCAAGTGGAGCAATAATGGTAAAAAACAGGGAAAGTTTATGGGGGAAACCTTGCTCACAATATTTTCAAATTTTTGTCTAATAAGTTCATACATATTGTGACTATACTACTTTTATGTTAGTGGACATGATGTATTATGATGTTTTTTCCATTATTACCGCAGAAGGATAAAATTTATTTCCAAAGATGTGTGTATGTTTACGGGGGTAAACACGTCCCCCTGGATTTATTGCATATCGCATTTGGCATTCCAGACTCGGGAAATTCCCTTATCCACCACATCTATGTATATAACTTCACTTATTTGAATATCAAATTGAAAGTGTAAACTGAGAGCGCGTTTCATGTCTCATACTTTAAATGATGAAAATGGCTTTCTTTACATTCATATAAATTATATTCTTAGACACAGTGAGAAATTTGAATAGATTGAATTATACGCGGAAGAAAATCTATTCATTTTAAAAGTATACCATTCCCTAATGTAGCAGCAAAGACACTTCGCAAATGGCGTAGCGAAAGGATACACTGTCAAAAGGATGTTTTTTTGTGAAAGTCAATGTAGCTGACCTACATATTATTATTATTTTAAAATAAAATAAATATCCTAAACTAATTTAGTTAATTATAAGGATGAATCATGGCTTTTAAGTGTCATAAGTTTGGGGTAATGTTTGTTTTGATATTCACTATTAATGCTTAAGTAGCGCTTATCTTGTAAGATTTCGAAGCGGACGTGTAATATTTGAATTTCAAAGTGTCTTTTCCCAGCAACCGCTTCTTGGCATTATTAAAATGATATACACGAATGTCAGAAATCTTCAACGGGAAGAAATATGGAAAAATATCCGAGAACTACCTTCAGGCTTGATTTGACAAGGCATCGGGAAGAAATATTTTTTGTTCTTCTAAGCCATGCTAGAGGCAAAGTCCGTAGTTTTGTTTTATTTAGCAGTGAAACATGTAGAGTTGTCTTCAGTGTGCCTATCTTTTTCCTCGTTTGAGAGAGTAGAAAAGCCACGGAAAGAGAGACAGGTCCTTTGAATAGACGACCTCATTCACTATTGAACGAACTTTATAAGACTGACATATGACACCACTACTATCTACTATCAAAAGAACATTACACACTAAATATTTAAACGAATCATTTTTATAATGATTATGATGATTCTACTAAAATACAACAATCTTTTGCAGTAAAAATATCCCAATATATAAGAATATTTCATAATCAAAAAAGACATACCAATAAACATTATTGATATCGGAATGCTTAATCTACGATTAATTTAAACTCGGATATGAAATTGTAGAAATGGAATTTCAGATGATAAATGACCGATTGAAACTTCAATTAGGATATCAAAAGTCACCTAGAACAAACGGGAAACAAATTTCAACGGATTCAATATCGAAACTGATTGAGATTTATGGAATCCAAGCAGATTTATGGAGGTTTAATCATGATATATGGTGTGAAGGGATGAAAATAATAAATATGCAAATTGCTCGATTTAATTTATACAATTTGGTTGTAAATAAAGAGTGCTGCAAATTTTAAAACCAAATAAATTTGAGTTGACCAACTTGGGAATTTTAATGCATTTTTTATCAATAAAGTATATTATTTATTTTCAGACATGTATATGTTACATTTTTCTTATTATTACAACAACATAAATGATAAATATTCTATTAAAACCATGTTTTTCTACATAATTTGTTTTTAAAATCCAATGTGAAATATCATATTTCATGACATTATGTGTCCAAAATTATAATAAAATCAAAATAATGCTGTGTGTGATTTGCTTCTGCACATGAAAAAAAAATTCACACTTCTATTCTATAAATAATGTAAATTCACTAAAGACGTTACGTTTTTATAGTATTTACTTGGCAACCGTTTAAGGTATATATTATATTGATTGTTTATTCAAATAATGAATTGTGGTGTTTAAATATGTAATAAATTTCATTGGGAATGTGGGGATAAAAAAATCCCATAGCGTGAAAGGAGTTAGATGAAAATGTCCCGGGGACAACGTGACCAGGGAAGAAATACCAGCTATTCAATGGTGAGATCCTTTATATATTACGCCAGGACATATCCTTCATTGAAAGATGGTCCTGAAAAGAAGGAACAATCTACAGGATGATCCAAAAGTCTTGATTAAAGTACGACCACACGTGCTAGGAATAATAAATAGTACAATCCAACACGAACACCGGGACTTAATTGACAATAGAATTGATACGTACACATACGCTTTTTTAACATTCACAGTAGAATTGTTTGCTCTATTTTAATTTTAAGTAAAATATATTAATACTAGGGTAATTTTAATTGAAATTTTCAATTTGTTAATGTTGGAAAATAATTTAATACGGTTTTCATATTATGACAACACTCGTCACAATATTTTAAAAGCTAGTCTCCCGATAAATACTGTTTTTTAAGAATTGTCATTTATTATGCATTATGAAATATCTCTTAATATTATTCGGAAATTAATTCAAAATTATTATCATTAAAATACCCGCTTCGAGATTTTAGATATGTATTAATTGTCGTAAAATAATTATATAAAATATTATTCTTCCATCTCGTAACACTGATGGTTGATTGACGGATCCGTACAGACATATAACATACACACGTTCAACAATTGTTCCTAATATATGTAACTTCAAAAAATGTTCATTTTTAATGATTGTTTAAACTATTAAATGGGACTTTTTCGAAATAGTAAATTAGTCCTATCTGGCCGGCAACTAATGTAGATTCATCCATTATCTATAACACATTTCATGTCTCTGTCAATAGAAGGCAGTTAATCGTAAACTGATATATTTTATAAATAATATTCAAACGAAATGACGCCTGACAGCTACGGCGTTTCCAGGTGGATAAATGGTACATCATATATATATTTAATAATAATAAATACATATCTAAAATCTCGAAACGGGAAAAAATAATATTAATTTTAGAGATATTTAATAATGCATTATAAATGAAAATTCTCAAAAAACCGTATTTATCGGGAGACTCGCTTTTTAAATATTGTGATGAGTGTTGTCATCATATGAAAATCGCGTTAAATTATTTTATTAATAATTTTAATAAAAAAATTCAAACTTCTTTCGAATGAAAAAACAAACAACTTATTATCTTCGTATTAAAAACAAATCAGAGCATTTCAAATATCAGATCAACGATCAACGTCCTATTAAAAGATTCAAAGATCAACGTCCTATTAAAAAACCAGGCAGAACATAAAAAAACATTAACAAATTGAAAATTTCAATTAAAATTACCCTAGTTATATATAATATATTATTCTATCCGTAGTTTTATTATTGTTATATAAATTATGTAATTAGTTATTGATTGCAATTTTTATAACCTTTTTATCACATTTGCGCCGTATGGGCATTTTGATTTTAAGGAAAAAATAATTCATATGTTGACCTGAAAATACCGCGCAAATATAACAATTGCAAATATTACTATTTTCAATTACCTATAAAGTTGTAAATAAATTTTGTCACTATTTCTGCTCGTTTTTGTGGCACATATTTATGCCTTATAAAATTGTGGGTCTACACAACACAATGCTTAATGCGAAACAGATTTATACGTCACAAAACCAAGATGAAGTACAATCAAAATGGTAGTGGGACTTTTACCCCGCGAAGGGAATTTTGCACCACCCGATTTGTATTTATTTTAAATAAAATAGTATTAAGTAAAAATATAATCATGCGTATTTCAATTGATATCAAAGAAACTGGTTCTGACGTCACAAGTGAAAGGTGATTTCAATGTCGACTTAAATTAATATTGAACAGAATTATACCAGTGTCCGAATCATTCATCGTTTCCGTGGTGTAGCGGTTATCACATCTGCCTAACACGCAGAAGGCCCCCGGTTCGATCCCGGGCGGAAACATTTTTTTTTTAAATTCATAATAAATGAGTTTGTGATTAATGAATGAGATTAAGTATGCTATGTAGGAATATGTAGTGTAATAGACAAAGGGATTGTGTTTGTTACCTGAAAACTTTAGCGTATAAAGCACTTCCTACAAAGCCGACAGGCTTCTTTGGATCATGAAGGAAGCGAATCTCCAAAGGTGTAATACCTTCAGTACCCAAGTCTACTGTCTGCATCAGCTCTCTCTTAGACCAGCTGTAGAAGTTTAGACTCTGCCCTGCAGCATCTTCAGGATTGAATCCCCTGAAAGTTACATCCATTAACAACATTGAGAAATTCCTATAAGCTCTTGACTACTGACATTTCTTTATATGTATATTGTTATTATACACTCTTCCTCGATTTACGCGAGTTAACTACAAATCAGTCTGATATTGAATAATTTAATATAGTTAGTGTAAGTCCTTGTTTCTTTAAGCGGAAAGCCGAAACCAACGATATATTAGCAGGCCACAAACTGGATGTTTAAATATCAATATGGTGGTCCAAGTAGATAAGTTTTTCAGAGGCAATACTCAGACTCGTATAGATTGTCCACCAGCTTGATATGTATACATTCAGTTGTATGACCTTATCGGTAATATCGATCTACTGCGTTAATCGGGGGATGAGGGTAAAAAAATATATTTAGTTTTTACAATCAATACCTAGATTCAACTATCAACTAATTGCACTATTTTTATAATAGTTTTTTTAACCATAAAATATAATATCTAATTTTGGATCTCACATACATACATATGTTTAATCTAAAACTATCTTTTATCTATTTGAAGACAATCTGACCGATTAAAATACCGTTTTTTTTATCGAAACATCATAATAATTTATAAGTGATATTATATATTATTTCAAGCTTACGAATTTTACGACGGACTAAGTAAGTATAGAAAGTCCCGCCATACTAATTAGTCTATAATATAATCATTAAAATGAAATGGAATCAACTGATAAAAACATTATTTAATTAAATCATTGTAACAGCTGTTGTACACACACATTTGAATTTATTTATACAAGTTGTTGAAATTGATATTTTTGTGAGTAATTTTATCCACACACAATAGTGTATTGGTGTATATGTATTTTAACATATTATATAATATTAATATTAAAATTGATTAATCGTGTTACAACTTTTAATAAGCCAAAAGCTTATCCATCATGTCTAGACTGGGATTTCATGGGGTAATTAGTCAAATGAACTCAAATCACTTATTATTATTATACTTATTATACTTATATAGGAGAATGCCAAAGACAGGTGGTGTTCCTGGACATTATACAATAATTTTATTGTATAATTTGGTTTAATAATTCGATATATACATATCTATGAAATATATCTTAATTAATTTATAATTGATTTGAACAACCTGAATGGTTTCATATTACGTATAAAAATATCGTGTTTTATATAAATATTTTATGTGCAAGAGGAGGAAAAATAATGTGGAGTATTCGGACGGAAGAGAAAATCGAAAATCACCCGTTCTCAAAAGTATAATCGTGAAGATGGGATGCCTCAGATAATATTGGATTTTTTTCAGTACCACTTCAGATATATCATACACAACTTCTTAAAATACCATCTAACAATAATTTTTAAGAGAAAATTCATATCATATAAGTAAATTCAATAAAATCTTATGAAAACACTCATTGTACTCCCAATTTCGTTGATATATGCTATTAATTGGTATCAGAATATTAGTCCAGTGACACGATGCATTTGTTTTAAGATGTCAAAGGTGACATCCAATTAGAGGATATAAGCATATCCAGTTACTGTCTGTCTGTCTGTTGTACCTGTCTGAATATTGTTGTAAGGTAAGCTATAGGACACAATGCTAACAACACCATTACAACAACACGTCATCCTCTCATCCCTGACACCCAATTATCATCCCCATTGCGTCTTGCCTGTGTATATTTGTACATATAAGCATGTCACTTGAGAAGATATACTGATTCAGTGCACGTCTCATTTGGTTAAGGATATAATCAGCCAATAACCAATATTATTAGGATTAAATTAATCTGGGCATAATACCAATACTAAAAATGAACCAGGTTTTTAAAAATCAAATGAAAAATATTTTCATCCAGCAATAAATAATATAATTGCGCTTTGCAATCAATGGAGATATTTATAATTTGCAGGAATGGAAAATAATGTAGTCGAGCAGTTGGCGACACAGTTTCTCCATACAAAGTGTATATATCGACGGGCTCCGCTAAGACGGCGATGAGTCGAAAAACACAACTTTACAGGACGGCCGAAAAACCGTTTTTTTAAGGTTTTTATTTAATATCTCTTTATTCAGATGTTGTATCGTTTCACTTTTTTCGGAAAAACGTGCCCCATTGTGTTATCAACATACGAGTATTTTTTAAATATGTAATAATGCAATATTTAAAAGGGGCAAGCTAAAAATTGTTCTTGTAGGGAAGATTTGCGGAGGGGAAGCGCACGGGAAGGCGATACACGGAGTTATCGCCGTCTTCAATGTCCTTCTTGAAATACTTGGAGATGATAAGTCACACACACACTACTATGCATCACACTCACACACTCTCATCCTAGCTCCCTCACACACACTACTACACCGACACGCACACACCCACAATATCTATTATACTACTATACCTACTACTACTACTAGCAGCTTCATTACCAGACACTCGCACCACTACCTTTACAATATTGCTTTATTATTACATTCTATTAAATTATTTATATTACATATCAAATGGCAAAAATAAATATACACAAATACAACCAGTAAGTATTTAAATATCTCAAGTGACTAGGTTTCCCAACAGATATTATTTTAAGCATTCATTCCTTGACCACTTCACTGAATATGACCATACTCTATTATAGTGTTTATAGGAATTGCAGTTTTGTTTGAATATAATACAGATAACAAAATATAATGCTTTTTCTCAAAAAGCAATTCAAATAAAGACAAATGGTAAAGATATTCGTTCATTCTGTTGAAAAAATGGTTTTATTAGTATACTTTTTCTCATGCATTAATATTGAATTGCATGTGACATAATTTTATTAGCTCTTCCTATCATTTTTATCATTATTAGTGTCTATCCTCGCTATAGCCGATATGATACCTGTAATACTCACTCAATAATACCAAGTATACAGTTATAAAATCATTTATAATTAATAATTTGTATTTTTAATTAGTTCATACATTACATTTCTCATATACGTAATATACTATGGATATTTTTAATTATAATTATAAATCTCCTTCATCGATTGGGTAAATGATTATATTATTTATGATTATAGTTACTGGTGGTCGATTCCAAAATTTTTTAATCCTTTCGTTTCTCTACTATTTTTATGATATTGTCTTTAAATTCTAGATTACTTGCGTTACTGACCTTGTGTAGATAATTTTCCGACTATTTTTACGAGGTGCACTGACTGATATTAATGGGAATATTTCCGCTATTCATTTTATAGAAGTCTTTAAAGTTTTCAAACCACACACTTAATTAACAAAATCACTATTCAATAGTGACTTCTCACAAATAAAACAAATCAGCTATTATATTTAAAATTGTATTACCGTCGCGTCGTCTCATCTTATAGAAATACACAAAAAAATAATGTTATGGCGTTGAAAGTCTAAAGAATACTGAAACTTTTTGAAAAATATCACACAATAATTATAAGAGTGAATAAGCCCTTGAAAATATCAGGTACTTGAGGGTTTTTGGATTTTAAAAAATCAATGAAAAAAAAAACCATGAAACAGAAATATCAGTTCAATTAAATATAAAAGTGTTTTTACCAAACCACTTGAACGATGTCCGAGGTATTAAGTGGTAGAATGAATGAATGTATGAATTCTAAGAATGGTTATTTAATTGAAATAATCAGTAAATGAAATAAATATTGATAATTTAAAATGACGATAGTATTTATTGTCATCCGCTTGTTTAGTTGCAGCTTATAATAAACTTCGGAGCCTCTGTGTGATTTATTGAAAAAAATAACCGCCTTGTGGCCCAGTGGTTAGTGTAACGGATTCGTGAGTGAAGACTCCCGGGTTCGATTCACGGCACCGGAGTCACTTGGTAGATCTAGCTTAGCAAACTAGATCTTAAGTACTCATTGCTGTGTGGTGGCCTGGGAAACCATCTCTACTATATTCTCCCGTAAAGGCCAAGGTGGCCTGGCCAACCCCTATAAAGGGACTCCCGCTAATAGGGAAGGCGTCACGGTATAAAAAAAAAAAAACTGTTTCTACAAATTTTCAGCTTGTTATGTCAAAATACCCTATTTTAATAATAATAGAGAATAATAGTTATTTAATGAAAAAAATTTTTTTTTTAAACATCTCACATATGTGGGAACATATTTAGTGGCAAGTTTTGAAATAAAAATACAACCGGTAAATTAGGATATTAGTAATATATTATGTTCACAATACAATAGCCATATGACTTGACCACTTCACTCAATAAGACCATAGGAACTCTTTTCTTATAATACTCACTACTTTATATTATCGTATTTATTGGAATTGCAGTTTTGTTTGAATATAATACAAATAAAAGGGTATTTCATCATTCTGTTGATTTTGCTGATAAAAACACACCCAAGAACCACTTATAGTTTTTGGTTTCAAAAGTGTTGATAATCCACCAATATTATTACAAAGCAGGAAGTCTTTGTTTCGACCACTTTTGAAACAAATATAACTTTTATTATTTAATATAATCACTGAAAAATGTGTTTTTTGAAATAATAATATTAAATTATTATTAAAAATGAAATTATTTTAGTAAAGCAGAGTTTAAACAAGTGATCGTGAAGAAGAAGAAGTATTGCGGCATCCCTGAAATGTTTGAATCTTTTTTGAAATGTTGGTGAGTATTGTATGAGTATTATAAGGCAGGAAGAAAGGGACTGATAGTGATGGTGGTGGGGAGTCATAGCCGTGTCTTATTGGTTACTAATACACACACATGATTGTTCACACGTATATGGTGTCGGTGTGCGCAATGAAGACTAAGCTACCTGAAGATATCGCCTACAGTGTTTAGAAAATGAACGACTAAGAAGGCGATGTCTCCGTTCGTATTACTCGAGCGTCAAATTTTTTCTCCCGTGGGCGATAAGTCGAAACGTACCCCATAAGAAAAAACCTATCTTTCTCAATTTAAGCACTAGAATCGTGATTTTTTGTCAGACTATGCGCAATAATTTATTAAATAATAAAATGAGAAAAAGTTAAAAAGGTAATATCCCGAGTCATATTACTCTTAGTCGAGCCCGTCGATATATATATATATATTATATAACACAATATATCAATACAAATCTGATACCCAATCATAAGACATGTAAATAAAACCAAATATGCCTCGAGGAAAGTTCATTTTACCAATGGACTTCCAAAACTGATATTATTTTGAAAAATAAAATGTAAATTTCTAATAATCCACTCAACTTTTTGCTTTTATTGTTGTTATTATTTATTAATCGTGTAAATGGGTTTTTATTTTTTTCCCATTCTTTCTATAATTTAATACTATTATTCATGTCAAATTTAAATAAAAACATTTTCATGTTAGTTATAGGTAAAAATATTTATACACTCTACCTAAGTACCTAAGTCTATTTCCAAAGATGTATTATACTATCAATCATTGTAAAAACTTAATAAAATGCATAATAAAGAAATTATTATATTATATATATATATATATATATATATATATATATATATATATATATATATATATATATGTTATGATTGCTATAATTTATCAGATTTTAAAGTTAAGTAACGGATGGGACAATAGTTTCGCTACCATTTTGAATTACCAATTATAACGTGGTAAATAAATATTGTCACTATTCTTGCTCGCCTACAAGAGTAGCGTATGTATATAAAATAAAGATATCTACACAACACAATGCTTAAAGCGAAACTGATCTAAACGTCACATAACCAAGATGGCGCTGAATCAAAATGGAAGCGGGACTTTTGCCTCACCTCGGAAGTTTTGTCTCACCCGTTATTAAGAAGAGTATAACATAGTTAAACCGAAAAAGCATTTTCACAGCCTTGCGCCGCGTGGGTTATTATGCATAAATTGATTCCACAGTGAAATAATTTTAAGTCATATATTTTACTATAGTGTTTCAATAGATATCAAGTAAACTGGTTCTATATCTAGATAATAGATAGAAACAGAGGAAATGGATGACCTTAAGACACGTGCCTGAATCTAGTTGCTGTTGATCTGAAGAACAAAGAAGTGTGAAGCATTAAGGCAAAAATTGTATGAAAAGACTGATGATTTTAGGTTTTTGAGGAAGAGAAGAGATGTTTTCTCAACTAGTAAACGTATGGATACAAAAATCGTGGTCATGCTTTATTCTGAATCACAGGTTTGCAAATATATAGTTCACCATCAAACATAATTAGTATCCTGAAAATTTCTGTACAAGTTTTATAATTTAGCAATTGTAAAGATCACTTTGCAAAACCTGTTATGTTTTAAGTTAAATAAACATACTTATGTATACCTTTTGACGTGTTTGGGAGCTGCCCATTCTGAAGCCACCATAATATCGAAATGAGGCTGATACCAGAAGTCATAACCGAAGTTTGCAGTTTTGCCTTTGGTCCATGTTCCTGAAAACACAAATAATATAATAGTGAAAGGTTTTATTAAGAAGAATTTAATCTGTATTGTGTGAAAAGTGAGGCCTGTAGTAGCTACATAACTGACAAATATTATTAGAGTAATATCGAAAAGCAATAAGCACAGTGCACTGTTTTGTGTCGATACTATATGATGTGATTGTACCTATCCCGTACATTCAATATAGGTAATATCTGTACTGTCTACAAATATTATGCAAATCTCTGTCTATTCGAATAAACAACACCGCATAATAATACATATTATTAAAATACTATATAATCAAAATTCACATTTTTATTATATTTTTCCACTGCACTGCATTGCTCAATATAATAGAATGATTGTCAATCAAAATATGTATATTTGATGGGTGATAATCTGGAGGCTTTGAATATATTGAAGGCTTATATATTATAGAGAAATACAGAACTGTCAAGTAGACACAACCTCAACTGGTTCGATACTAATGAACTGACAGCAACAACAACCATTTTCATTATTGGATTGAATATTAAACACAAATACACCATACGTGGGTACAAAAATTTATTCTAAATAAATAATGGTATTGATTTCGCCTACGGTGTATTAATTTCATAGATATTGGGGTAGGGTAAAGTGATAGATTATTTTGACCCAGTTTATTTTATATTCATCAAGAGATCAAAATACGTATTTTTTTATAATTCGCACAGAAACGATTTTTCTAGGATGGAATGTAAAATATTGGGGGTGTGAATATACCAAACTAATACATAAAAAACCATTATAATCAAATCACAAAATATTCCTCTACCTCAATATGTTTGTTATAAATATTTATAGGTAATCTCAAATGTATGTCTAGAGAATATACCCATGGCGAACATTATGACCACAATATACGACCAACACATTAAACCAAAAAAAACCTATTCAATTTTCTCCACCATGAAACAACTTCTTTGTCGCACTTCACAAGTAACCCACAAATTGTATTTAATCGAAATTCACAATTATTAATCTATCAAATAGAAAATTTAAATATGATCACTTGAAGGAGATGTAAGAATGTATTTTAAGATTATGGATATTTTTCAAATATTTTATAGTATTTATTCCATAAAAAACATAGAAAGAAGCAAATTAACAATACAGGTATGAAATTGAAAACAGATGAAAAATATTATTTTAATTTTTATTCTTTTACATGAATCTAAACAAATTTGTATGTATATTGAAATAAAAAAAAAATTATATAATATTAATAAAAACCATTATCTTAAAAAATAACTCAGTACATTGACCCAATTTAAAGGGAATCGAACCCGAATCTTCTGGATTGATATTTCAAGATTTTTTTTACTTGGGATACCTATATTCGATGCTGTATCTATTTTGAACATTTTTTAGAATTATTATAAAAAATACCGCCGCCTTGTGGCCCAGTGGTTAGTGTAACGGATTCGTGAGTGAAGACTCCCGGGTTCGATTCACGGCACCGGAGTCACTTGGTAGATCTAGCTTAGCAAACTAGATCTTAAGTACTCATTGCTGTGTGGCCTGGGAAACCATCTCTACTATATTCTCCCGTAAAGGCCAAGGTGGCCTGGCCAACCCCTTATAAAGGGACTCCCGCTAATATGGAAGGCGTCACGATTTAAAAAAAAAAATTATAAAAAATACGAGTCGGTTTTTATTGATCGATATAACAAAGACAGTTTGTGCATTTTTTGTTTCATAAATAATATTAAGTTATATAATTTAATTCAATATCAGCCTTTGAATAAATATTGACCATATTCGAGATAAGGAAATGCTCTTGAAATATTTTGATAATTGTTAAAGTTATTTGACAACTGGGTTCTCTTTCGCGGTAAAAGTTGAAAACAAAGAGGCCACCGGGTCTCCTGAGGGAGATGTGTCGACTGGAATTGGTCACACGATTTGCTCAACTTAAAATAACAAACAATCCTGTCGAGAAAGCTTTCGGGAATAATAATAGGAGAATAAATAGCAATCCGACGACCAAGTTTTCCAAATTAAATTCCGAGCAATACCTATAAACACGGCCTCGTCGCCATTTTTTCGGCAAGCTCGGCTTTGTCGTTGTTGTTGTATTGAATAAAGGCTAAATAGAGCCTTAGCTGGTCTCGCAGGAAAGTAATTTTAGGTAATAAACTTTTATATATCGGCGTCTCCCTAAAGAGCAAAGGCACGGGGGAGTCGTTCTGCAAAACTTGAAAGATGCTCCTTTGCCACAACTAATATGTGTTCATCCCACACGGCGATATTAATATAAATATTTCAAATATAATTATTATATTATAAAATAGCTCAAAACATTTAATATACCCTCTTTTTACGGAATTTTACCCATCAAATAAATATGTAGAAATCATGGCTTTTCAGTTTCGAAGGTCGCGATCGAGGTTTTCGTGTAATATACTTAGGCCGGGTTTTCCCATGCTTGGTAAATATTTAATAGCCTAGTAAGTGACGTATTGATT